>SJYC01146185.1:0-14861 GCA_006408675.1 Madoqua kirkii | reverse complement strand
TCTCTCTACTGAATTATATTGTACCCGTTAACAGTCAGTTGGGCATATTGTACAGTTATATATATGATTCCACTCTTCTATGTATTACTTTACTAATAGTAAGTCTCTCAATTACTGTAGCTACATAGTAAAACACTCTTCAATTCAGCAGAATGATTATTCTACTTTGTCAAGATCGCCTTAGCTATTCTAATTTCTTTACAGTTTTATATCTGTTTGAAGATAGCTTTGTCTGTATTTGTAAAACACTTTGCAAGGATTTCTAGGCTTATTATGGTAAATTTATAGATCTGAAGGACATACTTGCTGTCTTGAGTCTTCTATTCCACGATCATGGTTTGCCTCTCTATGACTTTGTTATTGTTTAATCACTAACTCATGTCAGACTCTTTTGCCACCCCATGGACTGTAGCCTGCTAGGCTCCTCTGTCCCTGGGATTTTCCCAGCAAGAATACTGGAGTGGGTTGCCGTTTCCTGCTCCAGGGGATCTTCCTGACCCAGGGAATCTTCCTGACCCAGGGATCGAACCAGCATATCCTGCACCAGCAGGCACATTCTTTTCCCGCTGAGCCATCCGGGAAGCCACTCTGTGACTCTCGGTCTACCCTAATTTTCAACATACACTTCCTTTACATGGTTTGTTAAATACACACTTCAGTGCTTCATTTCCTTTGGTATAGTTAGACATGGGTTTGTGCCTTTACTTTGGTTTTTGGGTGTTCGTTGTTTGTATAAGAAAAAGCAATTGATTTGTTAAAAATGCTTTTGTCTTTTTCTCATCATCTAGGGAAGCGGATGGATCCCACATAAAGTCTGCTTCAGTTATTGAGACTCACAACATCACATACAACCAAGACAGGATGAAAAGATTTACCACTATTGAAGTCTCTGGGGATTAGTCCAGGCATCTCAAATAGGTCCTAAATGGCTTGAGAAAGAAGGAAGGAAGACTGGCCTGTGTTTAGACTGTGATTAGAAGGGGAGGTCAGGGTAAGCATTCCTGAACACTGGAAGGGTCTTGTGTGGTTTGAATTCCCCACTGGAAACTCCACTTCGGATTTCGCATCAGCTTACACAGATGGGGTTCACAAGGAGAAAATGGAGAACGAGGCTTAAAAGATGTTGCAGTTAAACATCAAAAATGAAGTCAGACCCCAGTTAGAGTCTTGGATCATGCAGTCTTAATATGTCACTTTTTCATTCTCCAAGTGTTTCTTTAGGTCCCTTCCGTTATTCTGCTTCTGCAATCATGTCATCTGCATACAAAGACAGGTTTTGTTTCCATTTTCCATTATATATATTTCTATTTATTTTTCTCAACTTACTGCAATGGCTGTATTGAAAAAGCCTCGTTCCTGTCCTGCTGCTGCTGCTACTGCTGCTGCTAAGTCGCTTCAGTCGTGTCTGACTCTGTGCGACCCCATAGACAGCAGTCTACCAGGCTCCTCCATCCCTGGGATTCTCTAGGCAAGAATAGTGGAGTAGGTTGCCATTTCCTTCTCCAATGAATGAAAGTGGAAAGTGAAAAATGAAAGTGAAGTTGCTCAGTTGTGTCCAACTCTTAGTGACCCCATGGACTGCAGCCCACCAGGCTCCTCCATCCATGGGATTTTCCAGGCAAGAGTACTGGAGTGGGGTGCCATTGCTTTCTCCATACCAGTCCTAAGGGAATGATATTCACTGCTACATATGATGTTAGCTGGATGCTGTAATGGTTTAGAATGGATGCTTTATCAAATGCTCTTTTCTGTAAATTAATATAATCTTTTAATTTTTCTCCTTTAGCTTGTCAATATTAATACCTTTGTAAATGTCAAAAATCAAATATTTGTGATTGCAATTCAGTAAAAATAATTTGCTTCCCAACCAGCTTGTCTCAAAATCACTTTGATTTCTTATTGAAACTGATAGGACAAAGCAAATATTTATTCTTATCATGATTTTGCACGATTTTGTTTTTCCTTCTTTACGTGGATATATTTATGAATTTGTATATATTTATTATACATCTTCTCCCCAAATTGCTGTGAACATGTTATAATCTATGCATATTTTAAAGGATGAGAATCCCAGGTGGTACATCCACCTGCCAATATAGGATACACCTCGGTTTGGAAGATTCCCTGGAGGAGGAAATGGCAACCTACTTCAGTGCTCATGGATGAAAAGGTTGAAGAGTCCAACAGGCTATAGTCGGTGTGGTCTCAAAGAGTTGGACTCAACAGAGACTAAGCATGCGTGTATCCTAAAGGAGAGCATATCTTTGTATTGTTTTATTTCTGGACAGTGTAGTCAAAAACTTTTCAGCATTAGTCTCCTAAACAATTTGTACTATAAATAGCAATAATGCAAGTAATGTTTTCACAAATTTAAAAATGGGCCATGCAAAGCCATCGTAGAATTGTAAATAAATCTGAAGGCATGCTTTTCCTAATTTCCCTTAGTTGTATTTTAAAGTCATAAAATAGATTTTATTTTATAGTTCTCTATATTATACTGCTGCTGCTGCTAAGTCGTTTCAGTCATGTCTGACTCTGTGCAACCCCACAGGCAGCAGCCCACCAGGCTCTGCCGTTCCTGAGATTCTCCAGGCAAGAATATGGGAGTGGGTTGCCATTTCCTTCTCCAGTGCATGAAAGAGAAAAGTGAAAGTGAAGTCGCTCAGTTGTGTCCGACTCTCAGCGACCCCATGGACTGCAGCCCACCAGGATCCTCCATCCATGGATTTTCCAGGCAAGAGTACTGGAGTGGGGTGCTATTGCCTTCTCCACTATATTATACTAAGTAGAAGTAAACAATGGCTTACCTAGCCCTTTGACTAGTCAACAGCTGTTTCCCGTTTTCTCTTCATATACAATCACAGGTGGCGATAGTGGTAAAGAACTCACATGCCAATGCAGGAGACATAAGAGACTTGGGTTCGACTCCCAGGTCGGGAAGATTCCCTGGAGGAGGGCATGGCAACCCTTTCCAGGATTCTTGCCTGGAGAATCCCACGGACAGAGGAGCCTGCGGGTTACAGTCCACGGGGTCGTAAAGAATCAGACATGACTGAAGTGACTTAACACACAACACGTTAATGAGAAAAGGAAGACTTATACTGGGAAATTCTCTCCCAACCCTTCCTCCACTTAGGGATAAGTTGCTCAAGTCAGTATGTATTTTTATGATGTCTTTTTTTTTTTTTTCTGATAAAAATAAAAGCCTGCGTTTACTCCAAATCTTCTTGGAGATGAACAGGACAGAAATTATTGCCATTTGAAACAAGCATTTCCTGCCTTGACTCCAGCTGACAAACTGTAAATCATTGATCAGCTCTGCCTGGGTGACTATGTTGCCACTTAGCAGCGTGGTCTCCTGTGTGTTAAAGACATCAAGGACAAACTTCTCACATTTAGTCTAAGGAAGAAAGGGTAAATAAAGCGCTGCTGTGTGTCTTCACCCTCTCTGTTGTTTTATACATATTTGCAGATGGTTAAATATTGTAAATTTCTTCACAGAAGTGTCATGTATAATACCATTAGGTGACAAGTAGTCTCCCAAGTATGATCTGAAATTCCTGGAGCATTTCCATGCTAAACAAAACTTTGTGTTAATGTCAACTGTTCAAATGTACTTAAATCTTTCCAGAAAGTAGAAAGATGATAATGTGAAATCATGTAAGTGCTCAGGGATCTCCCATAGTCATAAATCATCACTGGAAAACAAAGCAAGCTCTGGGCAACACTGCAAAGTACAGGAAAATGTGTCTGTCTTTGTACTCCCTCACTTTCTCAGAGTGTCTATCTTCCATATCTCAGTTTCTGTGTAGTCTAATGATCTCATTTTTTTTTAAATAGAACAGAAACCCAACTCCAGGATCCCATGAGTATAGTTCAACTACCAACAGGACTTTCTATTTTTCTGTAGAAAAATGGCAATTTACCTAACTTTAGTCAAATTTCCTCAGGGGATATATAGTTAAAATGAAAACATGTACATTAAAATAATCACTAAATAAGTATTATAAACCTAGCTGTACTAGGTTGTACTGGTTGTACTAAAGTGAAAGTCACTCAGTTGTGTCTGACTCTTTGTGACCCCATGGACTGTAGCCCATGGAATTCTCCAGACCAGAAAACTGGAGAGTGGGTAGTCTTTCCCTTCCCCAGGGGATCTCCCCAACCCAGGGATGGAACTTAGTTCTCCCACATTGCAGGCAGATTCTTAACCAGTTGAGCCACAAGGGAAGCCCAAGAATATTGGAGTGGGTCGCCTATCCCTTCTCCAGGGGATCTTTCTGACCCAGGAATTGAACTAGGGTCTCCTGCGTTGCAGGCGAATTCTTTACCAACTGAGCTATGAGGGAGGCCCTGGCTGTAGCATAGCACATCTAACACTTGCTGGTGAACAGCTTAATACAGTTAAAAATATGAAATGAGCATTGGCAAGGTACCAGGAACTATCAATGTAAGAGTTACTATCGAGTGAGCAGATAAATGTTAAATTTTGACGGGATATTGTTAAGAAATAAGTGTGTCTGTTTGCACATCCATGTTTCTGTCTATCTAGAATCTTCTCTTTCTCTGTGTAATACATAGGAATATTTTCTTAAGTCTCAACAGAAGGTGATTACTCTTGATTTCTCTATAAAATGAATGCAGAAACAATCAGGGGTCAAGTGAAAACCTCTGCTGCTAATTAAAAAAAAAAAAGTTGAATCTGACAAATAACATGTAGTGTTTCTTTTAAAATTATAGTTATTTTTGCTTTTGTTCCCCCTTTTTTTTAAAGGTCTTTTTTTTTTTCAAGTATTTTTAAATTTATGTTATTTGCTGTAGCATTTCTTCTTTGTGGCACACAGGACTGCAGACCTTCCTTGAGGCATGCAGGAACTTTCGGGGCATCATAAGAATTCTTGTTGCAGTATATGTGATCTTGTTCTCTGAAAGTGAAAGTGAAGTCAGTCGTGTCTGACTCTTTGCGACCCCATGGACTGTAGCCTACCAGGCTTCTCTGTCCATGGGATTCTCCAGGCAAGAGTACTGGAGTGGGTTGCCATTTCCTTCTCCTGAAAGTGAAGTCGTCAGTCCTGTCCGACTCTTTATGACCCCATGGACGGTAGCCTTCACCAGGCTCTTCTGTCCATGGGGTTTTCCAGGCAAGAATACTGGAGACTTCTCAGAATTATACTGGAGTGGGTTGCCATGCCCTCCTCCAAGGGATCTTCCTGACCCAGGGATCAAACCTGGGTATCCTGCATTTTCAGGCAGATGCTTTACCCTCTGAGCCACCAGGGAAGCTTCCTTCTCCTGACCAGGGATCAAATGCAGGCCTGCTGCGTTGGGAGCTTGGAGTCTTAGCCACTGGGCCGCTAGGGAAGTCGCTTGCCTTTTCACTTGTCTCTAAAGTTTTATAAAGGATTCAAAGATCTGAATGCTGAATAAGAATTCTAAGTTCTAAATTTACATTCTCCATGTATATTCACGACTCGGATTTACAAAAATGTAATGTTATTTTCTATAACAAATTCAATTCAGCTTAAAAGCACCTAATTCTGCTGATACCTGAAAACTCTCAATCTTAGCCCTCCTTTCTCTCTAGAAGTCCGTTCTGTGACTGTAGGGACATTGTTTTCTTTCTACATAACATGGTAGAGGCTCAAGAAATATTTGTATAATAAACAATTAAATTTTATACATATGTTTGCTACTTTATAACAATCTTTACTAGAGGATATGGACTCACTTATGTTTACAAACTTACACTGCTTTGAGTACACATTTATTAAAATGCCAGATGTAATCTGTGGCTTCCCCACCTTCACAGTAGATGGCCTCCTGCCAGGTCTGTAAATGACAGGCAAAGAACAAGCCGTCTGATACTGAATTTCCTCCCAACAAGTCTAGAATCCATGTTGCCATGGCCTCCATGTCTCCGGCTTCACCTGTACCACTCCCCACTCTACAGGTTACTATCATTAGATCTGTTACTCATTAATCTAGTCTAGCACTGTAGAGACTAGATGTCCCCAATAGCTGAACGTGAACAGCAACAGCAGCATTGTAGAGCCTGGAAGAGAATTTCAAACTGAGTCTTTGGAAAGTAAATACGTTTATGTCTATGTGAAGTGTTCATTTCAAAAGTGATTGGTTTTTTCAAATTAAAGTACCTACTATAAGCTAAAATCTCTCTTCACCTAATTAACTTTCTTTTTTTTTTCACTCTAGGTTCTATCTACTATCTTCCCAAAGCGAGGGAACTATCATTTGCTCAATGTCAAGAAACATTTGAAGAAATAAATATATAATGATTAAAAACTCTTCAAATACAATCCCATGAAAAAATATAACAGTACATTGCAGTAGTGATCAAAAAGACTATAAGATATAAACGTTTGAATGACAGATATAGAGACAGTTGAAAAGAAGGAAAATGACTGAGGATTTTAGGAAAGTAAACCACTGTGAGGGTCTTCAAATACAAGAATCAGATGCAACTAATCAACAAAGCATAATATATTTGAAAGAATACAAGTTAACAAAGAAAATCCACAACCATTAGCACTTGAATATTGATCTTCTACTTTTGGCTTTCTATTCTACCTCAAATGAATATGCTCTCACATTATGCTAATACTGAAAGAATGACTAGCATTTCAATTTCTATCACATACAGCTAGACAAAATATTCTAGAATGGGAGGCCTTTTACTAATCCTAAATCGCACTGAATTGTTGAACACCTATTGGCCTCCTG
The DNA here is from genome assembly GCA_006408675.1 of Madoqua kirkii. NCBI lineage: Eukaryota > Metazoa > Chordata > Mammalia > Artiodactyla > Bovidae > Madoqua > Madoqua kirkii. Next base: position 8,123 of record SJYC01146185.1, on the reverse strand, counting down.
AAATAAGCTGTAATCACACTTCTTATATTTTACAGAAAGTAATATTTATGTTATGATGTATTCCTGTTTTTTTTAAATGGAAGTATTTACTAACCCACCCTTAACAAGGACATATTAACAGAAATAGCTGGAAAATATAACACGTTTTCATTTTGTTTCAACTCTTCCTAAACCATGAGTTTCTTTCCAAAAAGGGAAAAATGAAAACTTTCAGTAAAATGTGCTTTGACATGCATAAGACCACTCTAGTCCACCGCAATGATTAAAGTAAAGTTACGTGGAAGGGATCAACACAGTATAAGAAAGAGCAAAGCATGAAAAATGCAGCTACTTAATCTGCTGCCAAATATATCTGGATGAGAAAGTACCAAAACCTAAAATTCTACGCAATTCTTGAAAGTAACACAGCTTTCATTAGGCAAATGATTCATGCAGAGTAAATCTTTACAAACAAAATTCTGAACCAGCAACAGGCAATAGTCATGACAAATATGGCTTTGGATTGAAGTTCTCTTTTATCTACTTCATCATTTTTCTGATTGCTGGAGGTGACCGGAAATTTAGGGAGTATTTAATCACCAACAATGAGGAAATGAAACAACCAAATAAGTGCAGAGAGGTAACCGATACAATATATGAAAATGTTCCACTTTCTCTATGAGGCTGATTCACTAACTATGAAAGTTCCTTAAGATTTTCAAGACCAAAGATTCAGTTTTCTCATTTTTCAGGACGTATTTAACAAGGCTGATTTGCTGTCTGTTATAGGGTGTACCTCGTTATCTTTTAAATTTGCGTAATCACAGAATGCTTGATTAAGGAATGGAAGCTTTGAGTGTAATGGATATGCATGCATGATTAGCTGTAGGAGGCGATCTGTAATTTGTGGTGTATAAATATACATCTATATACTTTAAACCTTCGTAACAAACACAACAAAAGTCTTGACATTTATTTTAAAATTATTTTCATCATAACTTAGAAAAATAATAGTAGGTTTAAAACAGCCACTGGGATTTTCAACAACACTCTTCCAGAGGAGAAATTCACAGTATGATATAAAATTAATATTTACATTAGACAATATTGGTGATGTTTTTTGAAAAGTTAGATGGAATCTTTGTTTCCCCAGGTATTTTTGTGCTGTGAGACTAATGCAAATGAATGCCCCAATTCATTAGACATGCAGAGTGAATACTGATAGGATATGTGTCTTAAATTTCTATGGTTCTCTTCCATTTAACTGAATCTAAACTTGATACATAATACACTTTTCTGCTCCATCACTTCCCACCCTCTTATACATATAAATATCCATAAATACACACCATATCATGTGTGTATTCCAAATATCAGTGTGAACTTCAAGCTCATCAGTTGGTAAGAAATAAGTTGCCAACTAGCGTATGTTTCTGAAAGAAGAATGATAAACTGCTATTGAATATGTTTCATTGTAGACGTAAACAGGCAATTAACTAAAGTCATATTGCAGCCAGACTCTAAATATTCTAATCATTTTATAAGATTTATCTTTATGAGTTGAAATATTTTGTGTACTGTATTACCGGGTGTGCAGACATGCTGAGTCACTTTAGTCGTGTCTGACTCTGTGTGGTACTGTGGACTGCAGCCCGCCAGGCTCCCCTGTCCATGGGCTTCTCCAGGCAAGGACACTGGAGTGGGTTGCCACGCCCTCCTCCAGGGATCTTCCTGACCCGGGAATAAAACCCTGCCTCTTAAGTCCCCTTCATAGGCAGGCGCTTTCTTTACCACTAGCGGCCCCTGGGAAGCTCCTCAATGACTAGTATTCATCTGTTTATCTGCATGTAGCCCATAAATATACTTTATATGTTGCATATTTACTTCCACGAAACATGCAGTGTAGCATTTATCTCTATTTTTTTTTCTATAATAGATATCCAGAACCCAAACTGACAACTGCTAATAATGTCTTTCCCCCCCCATAATTCACTGAGGCATTTCACCTGTGAGAGTTAAAAAAATATATTTTAAACAAATTCATCATTTTAAGGGGGAATGTAAAAATATTTCACAAAATTATTTCCTATATTTCTTTGATGGATTTCTTTCTGAAGAAAGAAAAATCACTCTACACATTTAATTAACTCACTGGCTGCCCTCTCTATTATCATGACCCACATATGGCTTATTTTCCAGCAGTCCGGTATTTTACTGAAGAAAACCTAATAGGAAATCAGCCTTAAATGTCATCTTAATTTCCCACCTCACTAAAGGGCTCTTGTAACTTGAAAAAGGGATAGTGAATTTCTTGCTAGGTTGTTAACGTGATTTTTCCGGAGTGAGTTGATTCCTATGGTTTGTGAAAAGTCTATGTGCAAGACTCTGAATGAAAGAAAGGAAGCATAAAACAGCCTGGGTTACCAAGCGCAAAGCTAACTAGACCCGTGAACTTATGCGGTACTCATACTTGTCTAATTGAAGGGAAAATAGATAAGATGGTAAGCAGTGGGCTGATTCGGTTTCATTGCATCTTTGGCAATCACCTTTCTAATATGAACGTGAATGCTGAAAAGAAGAAAGAGTTGGAGGAGGAGGAGGAAAAGGTACAAGGAAAGGGTGAGGGAGAAAGTAAGAGTGAAGAATGCTGGCACCAATAAGGACAAAACCACCACGAACACAAAATCTCCAGCTTGCCTAGCGCGTATCTTCTTAACGGATGATGATTTAGTCGGGTACTGTGTAAAATTCTCTTTATACATGAAGCCTTTTAATCCTCATGTCACCGATGCGTGGAACCACTGTTATTCCTGTATTACAAATAAGAAAACTGTGGCTTGGGCAAGAAAAATGAGAGCTATCCAGGTCATGCATTTCCATGTTTAAATTAATGCTTACTTTTGTCAGACTCTGATGTTCATGCTCTTATGCTGCATTTATCGTACATTCTTGGATTCTGTTAGCCCACTAAAACTTATTTTGGTAAAGTAAACTATAGGTTGTTTATGATGTCAATATTTTTCCATTTCATTTTCAGATAAAACTTTAAGGACAACATTTATTTCATGATGTTTTTCTTCTTCAGATACCAAATGTACATAAAAATAAAATAAGAAAAAGTTAAGAATTAACTTGAAATTGTTTTTACTTTGATAATTAATACAAATATTTTATCACATATTACTTTTGCGTAATGTTATTTTATTTTAGTATATTGACTGTATCAGCTTTGCAAAACTACCTTGTGTGCAAATCCGGGCTTTTAAGAGTTCTTACAATGTCCTTGCTAATAAGCCTCTGATCCCTTAAGAGAGTAATGTGTTAGTCTGTGTATTAGTCGCTCAGTCGTGCCCAACTCTTTGTGACCCCATGGACTGCAATCCACCAGGTTCCTCTGTCCATGAGATTTTCCAGGCAAGGATACTGAGTGGGTTTGCCATTTCCTTCTCCAGAGGATCTTCCCAACCCAGGGATCAAACCCTGGTCTCCTGCACTGCAGGCAAATTCTTTACCGACTGAGTAAACTGGAGGAAAAGGCAAAATTATAATTGAAAGCTCTTTATTGTTTTTGGAGTTAAAATTCCAAATAAAAGTTACCTCTTAAGACCGTATGCTACATAAATTATTCTTGTTGATGTAAACAGGAGTTCCAATGAAGAAGCTGGTAACATATGGACCTGACATTTTGTTAATTTAAAAAAAAAAAAAAAAAGGTTTTGCTCCATTGATGTTGTTCGAAGAGGAATTCCTAGAACAAAATACCAAGTTGCTAAGTTTAACTGTTTTAGGATATCAGTGATTAGTTGGTTTAGTGTTAGATTTGAAACAGAGAGATATAACTTTAATGTTGCTCACTTTGTGACATTTAGTATCCAAATATTCTATTAAAAAATGATAATAGAAAAATTTAGTTGAATTTTTCATTGAGAGAGCTCGAGTTAATTTTAAGCAATTTTCTAGTATACCAAAAATTGAATACTAAACTGTAAAGATTATAAATAAGGATTGAACATTTTGGGGAGACATTGTTATGCCTGTTAAACTATATGTAAGTTTAGATTTATTGACTCTACCTGTGGTAGATTTATTGAAAAGTCATCCAATTCTCCATCTCTGTTACTATCCATAACTGAGTTGACTCTGCAAGAGGCTACTCAGAGTCCTCACAGTGACGCTGAGATACACCTCCGACCAGCCTGGCCCACAGAGTGTGGCGAACCTGACGATTTTCCAGCACCAAGTGTGAGTCTAACGGCTTCACTGCTTTTTTACTTCTCTCGGACTCCTACCTACATTGTTGGAAACAGCGCACAGAGCTCCAAGTCAGCCCCTCTGTCTCAGAGGAAGAAACCCCAGAAATGGGAGAAAACTCAGGGAAGATCAGAAACACTTGTTACTAACTTGCAGATACATGAGCACGAACTAGAAGCACGGTCGCGCAGGCCTGGAAGCGGGTGAGCAGACCTGCCGGCGCTTGTTGCTTTAGCCGCTGACTTTAAAGCTTGCAGTGCTAGGTCACGCTATTCCGGCAATGTATTTGTACAACACGCCTTCCTCTCCTAGAATAAACGACCCACCATGTCTTGAGTCAGCATCACTTTTCAGAAGCCAGAGAATGGCAGTGCACAAAAGGGACTAGGTATGCAGGTTCCAGAGCTAGGAAATTGGGCCTGCGGCGTTCACGCGTGTTACTATGCGGCGCCAAAATGCGGCTGCGCGCAGCGCGCGTGAGTGAGCTGTGTGCACAGAGGGACCAGGCTGCAGCGTGGGCATCAGCGCTCACAGACTGTCGTCAGCGTGGGCCGAATGGCCCTTCTGCTCCCTTTCAGATAGTTCTCACTGATGCTGCTACTGCTGACCATTTTTCAGAGAAAAACTGATGCTTACATAACTCACTTTGAGCTCTATATTTGTCCAATGTAGAATATTGATCCTGAAGCCAAGAAACATCTTATTTACTCCCTGTTAACTTTTGGGTATCACTGCCAAGAGAAAGGACATGAGTGAAAGACATAAGTCTGTGTTGTATTTGATAAAAGCCATTGTAGAAAATATATATTTTTTTTATTAAGCTTGGTACTACATATATAGTGTGTATACACACACACACACACACACACACACACTTATCTATATGTATATACCAAAAGACATCGCTTTTGTTCTTACTGTAACTTAAGCAATGATAACAGTTTCTACTCTGTGTAGATACATAAGCAAAAAAGACTGCATGATTTAAGTGCACTAAATTTTCAGTTGTTCCTGGAAAGTTCCTGTGAATTGTTTCAGTTTTCATATAATAAGTTTCAACTTATTCAACCTAATAAATGTGATATATAACTTTTACAGAAATTCATTGACACCTAGACAAAAGATCTGTGTAAGAACGTTAATATAACTATTTGTTACTACATGGAAAAAAAAAGTTGACATTTTTGTCCCTTAAAATATCTAGGGGTTTGGTGTGAGGCTCTGAATGCACCAAAATTCAAAAACAATAAAAATATGAAACAAATTTGTATCAGTCATATGTGCCTGTGACAAAAAGTCAGCAGAGACTGGGGACCAAAGTGGAGGGAGATCAACAGTAAAGTAATAAATGAAAAGTTGTTTGGAAGTTAAATTAGAAAAGATTTGTCGGACTGCTTTTAGAAATCAAAATTAGCATTCTTTGTCAAGGCACAATTTTTCTAGTTATTCTGGACTGAACAAATGATTCTTTCTCTTTACTTTCTCTCCCCTTCTCTATTTCCTACTTCCTTTCCCTTCTTCCCTTTCTTTTCCTTTACTTGTTTATTTTTGAACAAATAATTTCGATAAGATGGCTCCAGTTAACTAGGAAGGAGCCATTTTCCTCCATATCTTGCAGCTCAGCTCCCCAGATGTTGTTTAGATCAGAAAGCTTAAAGAATAAATTTTTTTTTTTTTAACTACTCTAAGATATCTGCCCGGAGAAGGCAATGGCACCCCACTCCAGTACTCTTGCCTGGAAAATCCCATGGATGGAGGAGCCTGGTGGGCTGCAGTCCATGGGGTCGCTGAGAGTTGGACATGACTCAGTGACTTCACTTTCACTTTTCACTTTCATGCTTTGGAGAATGAAATGGCAACCCACTCCAGTGTTCTTGCCTGGAAAATCCCAGGGACGGCAGAGTCTGGTGGGCTGCCATCTCTGGGGTCACACAGAGTCGGACACGACTGAAGTGACTTAGCAGCAGCAGCAGCAGCAAAATATCTGCCAACATGTGTTAATCTGGAATTAACCTTCAGTCTTCAGTGGACTGCAGACCTTTCTTAATATGGTGAGTTCCTGGTCGCCGTGCCCTTGTTATGACTTAGCGTACAGGAAGAAACTGCACATACCCCAGCACACACCCAGTACAAGCATAGGCTTCCAGGGGCACTCAAGCCTAGTCTCAGAAGAGGGGCAGCCCTCTGTCTTAGGAGATCCCTGACTTAAAGCTGCTTGCTGTGGATCCCTTTTTAGTTGTGACTTAACTGAGAAACCAGATGTCAGCAAACTGACTACCATGGTCACTTTATTCTGAGTAAAGGTATATTTGTTCACAGGGTAGAATTCATTACTTTATGCTTATTAATATACAAAACATGCATGGATGTTATAGCCTACAATTGTAAACCTAACCATATTTTAGTAATCTCCTTATAATAATTGTGATATTTTTTTCTCTCATATAATTGACTTAGCAGTGAAATGTGGAATATATGTTAACATCAACACTTATCTTTTTTAGGTACAGATTATATATGTTGAATATTCCAACTCTCCAGTAGGAGAATATAATGCCTGCTGAAAAGCATAATAAATGCGTTAAGATGCTCATTTTATGCTTTAGACCTATTTATCGTGCTTCATAAGAGAAAAGCAAATACGTATCCTTAATTATCTAAAAAAATCTGTAAAACAATGTTTCATGCATTCAAAAGTTCTATCATTTACTTTCATAGATTTAATAAGGCGGAGGTATCTTTTCTTTTACACATCTCCATTTGATTTCAACAAATGCATAAACGTTGACATGGCCAAAATATAAACCTTTCAAGCTATTAAAGTCAGTCTTACATGATCAAACAAATGTTTATATCAAACCATTCATTCAGTGATGTGAAATTCAGTCCCATCTATTCAGTACATTAGTGTTTACTTGAAACAGGTGACAGATGTATTAGAAAGAAGGCAGGCTTGTGATTGAAATTCAGGCTTCAATTCTCAAAGCTCTGAATTCTTCAGCAAGCTTCTCAATTGCCTGAATCTCAGATACTTAGGGGAAAATCCCAATCTCAAAATGTAAATTGCTGAGTGTATGTTGGGTGGCTACCATAACTGAATAATCCAGAGAAGGTGACTGACACTCAAAAGGGAATCAGTAAATGTCAGTATCCCTGTTTTTTCCAATTAAAACTTTATAAATAGAAATAAGAGGAAATTTATCTAAAACCATACTGTTATCCAAAACCACATGGAAAATCTAGAAATTCAAAACTAAATATGATGGCAAAAGTATCTGAGAAATGAGTTGTAGGTATAACATTAATTGTGTATCTAGTTTAATACAACAAGTGACTGCAAATTGAAGAAAGAATCATCAAAAGTGTAATTTCAGAAGAAAAGTGAGAACTAGGAAAGTGTCTTGGAATAAGCTTCTAACAAAACGTTCCATTTTTTCTCAATATAATTTGTTGTGTTATATATTCATGCATTTAATTTCAGTTCTATAATTAAGAACAAAAATATATGTAAATTTCCTTAATAAATCACTCACATATTTATAACATTATAGAGCTTACAACAAATTTACTTTATTCTGGAAATTTTAGTAAGATTCATAATATCTTTGCCTGTTTTTTATTTTTTAACATTATTTCTTAATTTTGAATGTTGGATTTATAAGCCATTCAGTTCAGTTCACTTCAGTCGCTCAGTTGTGTCCGACTCTTCGCGGCCCCATGAATCGCAGCTCGCCAGGCCTCCCTGTCCATCACCATCTCCTGGAGTTCACTCAGACTCATGTCCATTGAGTCAGTGATGCCATCCAGCCATCTCATCCTCTGTCTAGTTTGCACCAAAGTAAAACATGTTCTTTTTTTCTCTTCCTGAATACCATAATATTATTTTTCAAATG
>SJYC01146180.1:0-12832 GCA_006408675.1 Madoqua kirkii | reverse complement strand
TGATATCTCTATCGAATGTAATAAACTACCAAAAAGCATCAAGACAATGCAAATATAAATAACAACAGAAAGTTATTAACTTACAAGGCAAAAAAACCCAAAACATATTAAAAATATGAAGTAAAAGAAAAGGAATGTTTTAAAAATTTGTTTGAGGATCTTTGCAGAAGTTAAAAAGTTGAATAAAATAGTAACTCTTAGCTTTTCTTTGTGCAAACATCAAGGCATCCACGGCAAAAAGAGAGATTCAGGATATTTGGAAACCCTTGCATACTAGCAGCAAGCATGCCATTACTAGGAGAAAAAGACTTTAGTTCTCACCGTGTTCTACACGGAAACTAGAAAATGTACACTCACACAAAGACATTTACACAAACACATTTACTTGCAGATACATATATTGTTGGATATGCACATGTATTAATAGCAATATTTACATTCAAATGAAATATTGCACAATATTTACTTGAATAAATAAGGTTTTCATATATTGTGCACACAATAAACTAATTATTCAACTGATATAGTAAGTAAATACAATTTTTTCCAGTGTTCAAAATTCCATTTCAGAGGGAAAAAAACTCTTCCTTTAAACTCAAATTTCAAAAGATCTTCCTGATAGCTTCCTCAAGTCTTTCCTTCAGGTAGGAAAAAATTAATACTGATGAAATCTGTTTACTTACATTTAATCAAATGTATTTGGTGTGACACTTAAGGTACAAGTACCTTGGTTAAAATTTTATAGTAGAACATCAATTTCTCTTGTGATTTTTGACTTTCTAGTGAAATTGAACTTGGTGTTATCCCCATGAGAAAAGTATCATGTTCTCTTCTTGCTGCAATCAAAGTTTCATGTTATTTCACAAGCCATTTTTTAAAGGAATATAGCTTCCCCACTTTACCTACAGTGATTTTTTTTTAATTAGTCAATTTAGATATTTGGAGGTAGTTTAAATGATAAAATAATTGTGCCAGACCTGATCTTCAATCTAAGCAAGTCAAATGTAGTCTACCTTTCAAATGAAAGCATAAATTTATCTATGTGGGAATATTTCTCTTTCAGTTCATATTTTAGTACATACTGTTATTACCTTAAAAGGATTCTTAGGAAATGCTTACTTGGGTCACAAATGAGATACAGCATACTCACAATTATGTTTTGTATGATATACACATACAGCTTTAAATAGTGAATGTGTTTGGATAAAAATATATTATTGCTACCACATCATTTTACTAAGACAGTTAAGTATTTCTTTAGATTCTACCTCAGTTCAGTTGCTCAGTTGTGTCCAACTCTTTATGACCCATGGGTTGCAGCACACCAGGCCTCCCTGTCCATCACCATCTCCTAGAGTTTACTCAAACTCATGTCTATTGAGTCGGTGATGCCATACAACCACCTCAGCCTTTGTCATACCCTCTCCTGCCTTCAGTCTTTCCCAGCATCAGGGTCTTTTCCAATGAGTCAGTTCTTTGTATCAGGTGGCCAAAGTATTGGAGTTTCAGCTTCAGCCTCAGTCCTTCCAGTGAATATTCAGGACTGACTTCCTTTAGGATGGATTGATTGGATCTCCTTGGAGACCTAATCTCTCCTTGGAGATTCTTCAGGTTAAGATTTAAACACTTCTTGATGTGAGAGACCTGACAGATTACTCCTTAAGCAGTACTTGAAGGAGTAATCTTCAGTTCAGTTCAGTTACTCAGTCATGTCCAACTCTTTTCGACCCCATGAATCGCAGCACATCAGGCCTCCCTGTCCATCACCAACTCCCGGAGTTCACTCAGACTCATGTCCATCGAGTCAGTGATGCCATTCAGCCATCTCATCCTCGGTCGTCCCCTTCTCCTCCTGCCCCCAATTCCTCCCAGCATCAGAGTCTTTTCCAATGAGTCAACTCTTCACATGAGGTGGCCAAAGTACTGGAGTTTCAGCTTTAGCATCATTTCTTCCAAAGAAATCCCAGGGCTCATCTCCTTTAGAATGGACTGGTTGGATCTCCTTGCAGACCAAGGGACTCTCAAGAGTCTTATTCTCCAACACCACCACAGTTCAAAAGTGTCAATTATTCGGCGCTCAGCTTTCTTCACAGTCCAACTCTCACATCCATACACGACTACTGGAAAAATCATAGCCTTGACTAGACAGACCTTTGTTGGCAAAGTAATGTCTCTGTTTTAAAATATGCTATCTAGATTGGTCATAACTTTTCTCCCAAGGAATAAGCATCTTTTAATTTCATAGCTGCAATCACCATCTGCAGGGATTTTGGAGCCCCCAAATATAAAAAGTAAAGTCTGACACCATTTCCCCTGTTTCCCCATCTATTTCCCATGAAGTGATGGGACCTGATGCCATGATCTTTGTTTTTGGAATGTTGAGCTTTAAGCCAACTTTTTCACCTCCACTTTCACCTTCATCAAGAGGCTTTTTAGTTCCTCTTCACTTTCTGCCATAAGGGTGGTGTTATCTGCATATATGAGCTTATTGATATTTTTCCCAGCAATCTTGATTCCAGCTTGTGTTTCTTCCAGTCCAGCGTTTCTCATGATGTACTCTGCATAGAAGGTAAATAAGCAGGGTGACAATATCTAGCCTTGACATAATCCTTTTCCTATTTGGAACCAGTCTGTTGTTCCATGTCTAGTTCTAACTGTTGCCTCCTGACCTGCATATAAGTTTCTCAAGAGACAGGTCAGGTTCAGTAGAGATCAAGATCTTGTGGGAGAAAGACAATCTGATTGACTGGCAGAGGGTCCTCACACACTAAGCATATCTCAAGACTTTGAACATGTCTGTTCAAAATATGTCCAACCTATCTAATAAAATAAGCCTTTTATATATTTTGGAAATCTTACAGTAGTTTGGGGATTTTGACTGCAGTTTAGATAATAGTATCAATTTAATTTTGCAAATACCAATGGATTATTTGCCACATAAATTTACTATGAACTAACCAGAAATACACTATAAAAATTTAAGATAATTAATTGTGTAGTTACTATTTTCCTTTTCTGTATACAGGAAGTTTCCTTAAGAATACTATCACCAGCCACTAATATCAAATATTCTACTGTTCATGTTGCTATACAGTAGTTTTATGTGTCCACTTCCAGAGGCAATTTTTCGCATTAGCAGAACCATCATTTTTTTCCAAAAAACAATTACCTCCAAACAAAAATAAGTGCTAGGTTTCCCGTATCATACAAAAGCCAAATGATCTCAAATGAAACCGGAATGTTAGGAAATATTATAAATATTTTGAAGTGTTAAATTGAAAACTATAATCCAATAGTAACTTACCTGAAAAACACTCTCATCAGATTTATGTATCACATTTTGTTGACAGGGAGTTTTGCTTCAAATAGCTCACCTGATGAGATGGAAGAATTGTAAACTTGATATTTTAAATTTAACAGCATGTTCTTATATGCATGAAGCTAAAGCAAATAAAATAGTGTAACTCGTGATATGCATCAGTGATGAGAATTGTAATGATAGTTTTAAATGTCAAATGTAAATCTGAAGATTGAAACAGATTTCCTGAAGAGAAATTTACCAAGCATTTTTCAACCATTAAAGCAATGTAGAGTGTACAAATCTGAGAGAAAATAGCAAAAGAGAAGACTATGTTATTTCCTTGAAGAGTTTGATAGGATTAGATGATCTTGGGTATTAAATGTTCTTTTTCTCTTATTTTTATAGCTGTCAGTTTTTTAAACAATTTTTTTTAGCAAAGAAATGTTTGGGTTTCAAGCTTCAATGCCATTTATCTTGAAAATGAATACGAGAACTTTTAAGCTCTGAGAAGAATGACTGTCTCTTAGAATCCATGGACGTTTTTCAAAAGGAAGATCAAAATTAGTTACTTCTACTCGGAAAACTATTTCCACCCTCATGATGCGCTTGAAGGTTTACATTGAGAAGATAATGAAGACATGCAATAGCACACCGTGTCTCATGGAATGAAAGATCTTGGTTTTAATCAAATTTTTTAAGGGGAGATGTTTTTTAAGATAATCAAAAGGAGAGGAAGGTAAGTTTTCTAGTCTTTTCCTTTCATAAAAGCCAACTATATTGAATTTAACTAAGTTTCTAATATAATTTTTCTTTCATTTAGTATTTTTGTATTATGGTCTAAAAAGTTGGAAACTACTATGGTCATACTGTTAATAAACTACTCCTATGATAACCTCCTGTAAACTATTATTTACTAATACTGACAAACCCTAAAACAAATGAAATATCATAGACAAATTCGGAATTTCCTCCATATGTCACTTTGATTGGCTTCCTTTCCAATATATATTATTGATATAAACATTTCTTAGGGAAATTAGCTACATAATTATCCTGTATCAAGTGGGAATGATTATTATAAGTTTGTAAGGGGGATTAACTATAGAATTATCCTGTGTTAACTTGATGACTGTATTTTTTCTACCATTTTGTAATTTATATATTTTATACTACATATTTTATGCTATTCTTACTGAATTGTAAAGTAACTTACAGAGATTGTGTTCAAATATGAGTTATGTGACCTTTGGCAAGTAATCTAACACTTCTTTTAGATGAGATTCCGTATCTGTAAAATGGAAGTAGACACAGTACCTTCCCAAAGGTTTAATTAGATCAATATATGTAAATTAGTTGGTCCCTTTGTCTTTAAGCTAGTAAGAAATTTTCTTTATAAATTAATTAATATGAGAAAAATGATATGTAATAATTTACCCTAGAAATGATCTAGAATGACATAATAGATACTGTTAAGTCTCGCTGAAATTGAATGCCTTGGTTTGTTTTTCGTTGGCATGCTTTAACGTGAAGTAAGTCTGGGAAATCAGAATGTCTATCTCATTTGCAAATTTGAAAATTTTCTGATGAATAATAAAGTGTAAGTTATTTCAAACGCAGTATTACTTGTGAAAAGATAATTTCCCATTGTTTTCCAAAGATTTAAGATAAGATTTATCTTCAACCGCTATATGAAATAGAAATAATTTAGGACAAAGGAAATAATGTGTGATAATGTCAAATTGATCTTGTTGCTGGGCAACTCTTGCCTGAAATCGCCCTTTGCTGTTTATATTTCATACTTAATTCTTCAGGTTATTTTAGGGCTGCGTTCCTAGGATAAGTGGCTTTTAGAGTTAGTGACGGACTGCTGCAGATGGACAGGCAAATCACAGCCGCACTGCTGTTATCTCTTAATTGACCAGTAACAGGGGCTATATCGCCATGTACCTAGACACACAGCTCCTTCTGTGACCAGAATACAGCTAGCAATTGCAGCAGCGGCCTTACAGAGAAAATACCCAATTACCCTTTTCCATTCGGTATCAGCTGTAAATTCCTCCTCCTGTCTGAACACTTTTGCTTCAGTCCTACCTGGTAATTTTGGGTGGGGTGGGGGAAGCTGGGCAAGACAAATGACAGAAATAACTGGGAAGTCAGCCTCCTTGCTGAGATTGAACTAGGGACTTTAAAGAACCTGGTTGCCTGAGAATAGTCGTCTTCTATCCTGCACAATAGCTCAGGTTTCTTGCTAGATTTACGAAGCAAATAAAATTACTATTGGTTCTCTGGTTCCGTTTTGAAGCTAAACTTGTGGAAATGATAATCTCGCTGTGGCTCAGCCTTTCTTTTGCCTTTAGGCAGTTTCTTAGCAATTTCCAAAACTTTATTCCTCAGGCCCATAAGAAGGAGCATTTTCATTAAATTAGTTAAAAGGTCCTTCACTGAGGGGTCTAGGAATAAGGCTTCAAATTTCACATTCATGAAACTTTAATCTGTTTTTCCAAAACAGGACTGCAGTGATGGAATTCTCATGCAGAGACATCAAACTTCCACACTTGAGTCCCTGTTCTGAACTTGATTTGTCAATGCATCTATAATCAACACAACTAATAACACTTACATCAACAATTACAAGTGCACAGTTACATTTCTGTATCCATAACATAATTTTCTGAGAGGGGCTACAGTTGATCACACATTGAAAAATCTGAAAACTCGTTCTTCTCTGGAATACTAAATTAGAAGTACAGCAAATTAAGCCTCAAGCTGTCAGAAGTCTCTGGCATTAAGTCATAAAATAGTATGAAAGACTGTTAAGTTAGTCTCATTCAGAAACATGGAAGGTTGTTTTATGTATGTTGCCTTTTTTTGTTGTTGTTAAAAGCAATGACACTATTCTAGTAAAATGAAGAGCATAATTGATTTATTTTACATGTATGGTGACTAAGGTTCCAGGAAAAATAATTACTTACATTTGATTCTCTACCTCTATCAATTCATTAGATTACTTTGAAAAAAAAAATGAGTATTATACATAACTTTGGGAAAAAAAAATCATTCCAGAAATCTAAGGCAGTCTCTAGTAATTTTTGTGTATGTGTGTGATACAAAGTCCAAAATAAATTTAATGAAAGTTTTGTTTGCTAGTACATATACTACAATAATGTGCTAATTATTGAGAAAGAAAAAAGATCTCTGTTAATATCAGCTAGGCTTTGGTATTACTATGAACTGTCCTGTCACTCACAGCCAAGTGTGAATTGTCTCCTTTTGAACATAAATAATTTCAAAGAACATCAACATCAGATAGGTCACTCTGACCGTGATGAATCAGAGCAAAAATAATATCACTATGTAATTATGTCTGAATGCAAATAATAAAATAAGAATATTATCAAGGCACAAAATAACAAACATCTCCCACTGCAGCTTGTTTATAAATTATACCGTTGCCCTTGTCTAGTCTTCCTTCCCAATACTCAAGATTTAATTATACACAACCACAGATTTACTGGCATTCTTGACATCATACAATTCTGGAACAAATCCCCACTTCCTTAAACCTTGCCTTGATTCATGCAACATGATATTACTGAGGAGAGTGAAAAAGTTGGCTTAAAGCCCAACATTCAGAAAACCAAGATCATGGCATCCGGTCCCATCACTTCATGGCAAATAGATGGGGAAACAATGGAAACAGTGGCTGACTTTAGTTTTGGGGGCTCCAAAATCATTGCAGATGGTGATTGCAGCCGTGAAATTAAAAGACGCTCACTCCTTGGAAGGAAAGTTACGACCAACCTAGATAGTATATTCAAAAGCAGGGACATTACTTTGTCAACAAAGGTCTGTCTAGTCAAGACTATGGTTTCTCCAGTGGTCATGTATGGATGTGAGAGTTGGACCGTGAAGAAAGCTGAGTGCTGAAGAATTGATGCTTTTGAACTGTGGTGTTGGAGAAGACTCTTGAGAGTCCCTTGGACTGCAAGGAGATCCGACCAGTCCATTCGAAAGGAGATCTGTCCTGGGTGTTCATTGGAAGGACTGATGTTGAAGTTGAAACTCCAGTTCTTTGGCCAACTGATGTGAAGAGCTGACTCATTTGAAAAGACCCTGATGCTGTGAAAGATTGAAGGCAGGAGGAGAAGAAGACGACAGAGGATGAGATGGTTGGATGGCATCACCAACTCAATGGACATGGGTTTGGGTGAACCCTGGCAGTTGGTGATGGACAGGGAGGCCTGGCGTGCTGCGGTTCACTGGGTCACAAAGAATCAGACACAATTGAGCGACTGAACTGAACTGAGACTGCCCACAGCTCACCAAGAAGTATCTTCTTTGTGGTTATAAATAATAAACCTGACTTGTTAATCTATAAGTGTTTCGTGTGATATTTATCTGGGAGTCATTGCCATATTATTTGGAATTTGTATTTTTAACAGGATGCCTATGTGGCACTATAACTTTTATCTGAGCAAATAAACAAGCCCTGTGAACCAAACTATGAAAGACTACATTTGGTAAGACAGTTTTCTGGGAGAAACAGTGATGTTAGCAATAAATGATTGGATTAGTTTTTTAAGATGAGTTTTAAAATTGCTTCCACAGTTCTTGGGTCACATTGGATTATGTTCCAAATGTCATGGCCTGTAGAGAATTTTCCCACTATAGTTTACCCTGTAGTAAGGAAAACGAGTGTGCAGAGCAGAATAAGCACAATGTGAGCACTCCATAAAGGCTCACAGAAATTGGAGATGGTAAGAGCGGAAGGAACGCAAGTCCTTGACTCAAGACTTACTAGAATAGATACGTTGCCAATCTTTACAATGCTCATTCTCTTAATCAAATGCAAACTATTAAATTCTAAAGAACTGTGGAAAAACCATTAAGTTCTAATATAGATCTTAAGGTGAAAGTTTCACAGTCCCAAGAGAGGATGCACAGAGCAAATAAATATAGTTAAAAACCAATTTCATAGAAGATTAAAATCATCCTGATGGTTTATAGGTAGTGAAGAAGAAACGTAAAGTAGCAAAGGAGTCAAGAAAATAATAGGTACTTCCAATCATTTCACCAGTGTCATCAATGTCTACTTGTGGGCTAACATTGAAACAAATCAAGGGAACATGAAGAATTTTTGTTATATTTTCCCAAAGTTATGGGCTGTTTTGTATTTTTTTGTAGAAGTTATTAATAACTTTTTAAAAATATTATCTCCTAAACATTTTTGGTGTTTAATTATGCAGTGAGTGCAAAAGAAAAGTGTTTGGACAAGTAGCACTCAACAGTAAGTAATCCAAAGTAGCAATTTTTGAATCAGACACAATTGAGCGACTGAACTGAACTGAGACTGCCCACAGCTCACCAAGAAGTATCTTCTTTGTGGTTATAAATAATAAACCTGACTTGTTAATCTATAAGTGTTTCGTGTGATATTTATCTGGGAGTCATTGCCATATTATTTGGAATTTGTATTTTTAACAGGATGCCTATGTGGCACTATAACTTTTATCTGAGCAAATAAACAAGCCCTGTGAACCAAACTATGAAAGACTACATTTGGTAAGACAGTTTTCTGGGAGAAACAGTGATGTTAGCAATAAATGATTGGATTAGTTTTTTAAGATGAGTTTTAAAATTGCTTCCACAGTTCTTGGGTCACATTGGATTATGTTCCAAATGTCATGGCCTGTAGAGAATTTTCCCACTATAGTTTACCCTGTAGTAAGGAAAACGAGTGTGCAGAGCAGAATAAGCACAATGTGAGCACTCCATAAAGGCTCACAGAAATTGGAGATGGTAAGAGCGGAAGGAACGCAAGTCCTTGACTCAAGACTTACTAGAATAGATACGTTGCCAATCTTTACAATGCTCATTCTCTTAATCAAATGCAAACTATTAAATTCTAAAGAACTGTGGAAAAACCATTAAGTTCTAATATAGATCTTAAGGTGAAAGTTTCACAGTCCCAAGAGAGGATGCACAGAGCAAATAAATATAGTTAAAAACCAATTTCATAGAAGATTAAAATCATCCTGATGGTTTATAGGTAGTGAAGAAGAAACGTAAAGTAGCAAAGGAGTCAAGAAAATAATAGGTACTTCCAATCATTTCACCAGTGTCATCAATGTCTACTTGTGGGCTAACATTGAAACAAATCAAGGGAACATGAAGAATTTTTGTTATATTTTCCCAAAGTTATGGGCTGTTTTGTATTTTTTTGTAGAAGTTATTAATAACTTTTTAAAAATATTATCTCCTAAACATTTTTGGTGTTTATTATGCAGTGAGTGCAAAAGAAAAGTGTTTGGACAAGTAGCACTCAACAGTAAGTAATCCAAAGTAGCAATTTTTGAGAGTATAAAAATCCTCAATAAGCAAACAAATTTTAAAAATTTCCTGTTTTCAAATAATGCAGAATTCCTGCTAAGGAAAAGCTGACCTACCAAAAATAGTTTGAATGTGTGTGTTTTTAAAATCTGTCTTTGTGTTCCATTTATATTATATTTTTATTATAAACAACTATAATGGATTTACATTAGTAAAACTGAATGGGTGGTAAAGAGTAACAATTACTTTGTGTATCAAGGACTCAAGAAAAGTAAACATTTTTCCCTATTTTTAATACTCAATTTTATATTTCTAGAAAACAAAATAATGCACGACAGTCTGTCACAACTGAAATTTTCCATGTGTACATGACATACATGCAGGACATACATGTACACGACATACATGTACACTCAGTAGACTTTATTTTTGTCAGGTATCTTTTAAAGCTGGCAGTAATATTTACTGTGCTGCAAATACTTTATCATTCTTTTCTGCAAATAAGACTACCAGCAATTCTCAGAGTCTTCTCTTAGCAAGATAATCTATTGAAAACTAGATGTTGTTTCAGAGGAAGTTGGGATTTTGCAACTTCTCTTCTTATCAATGAGCAAGAGCCACTAAGAGAGAAAGACCTGAAAATGAAATATGAGAAGCTTCAAATAGATCAGCTGAATAAACTGTATTATTGATTTTTTAAGCTTTTTTTATTATCATTTTGGTAAGTTTATATGGTATTCTGAAACTCTGTTTTTGCTAATACTATAAAAATTCACTTCAAAAGCATGATAGAAAGTCAGTAATACTTTAAGACTTTTATCACATTAGTAACTTTCTTATGATATTAGAAATTCAATAAAGGACAGAAAAGTCACTGATCCTATAGCTAAATTGCTAATATAATGCAGCACTTACCGCGATGACATGAAATATGTATTTTGCTCCGATGCTTTAAAGCTTTCAATTTTTCTTTTCTAGTCCTTTGAGGGACCTTTCTTTTGTTGTATTTTTTAACAATAAATTTACAATAATGTGTAAAAGTTCACAAATAGTAAAACAGCAGGATATTGATTCTTCTAAAGGGAAGAAAAAGGTCATCTAAAAAAACAAATTGTGCTTCTGGGTTGGTACATCAGAGAACTCATGTTATCCTAGAGTACTTGAAAAGACAAAAAAACAAAACAAAACAAAACAAAACAAAACCCAAAACAGTATCACATTAAAAACTAAAGTTGTGACGGGATCATATTTTAAGATGTGATACTTACACATTGAAATAGGAAGCACTGATATTTACTAATTGAACTCAGAAAGGGTGTTTTGAAAAATAAAGGATTGGTATCACATAGTGAATCTTGTGAACACATACCACAAACTCTGATACACATAGGCTCCAGTTATTAGAGATATGGGATATTTACAGAAAATTCCATCGGGGGTGATAAGTGAAATTCTTCCCATTTCTCTTAAATCAACACTTGTTAAGTACCTAATCTGTGCCAAAATTAATACAAGTAATGTGATTTGTAACAATATCTATTCTTTCACTACATCTTTTCATAATCAAAGTCTGCAATGTACAAAATTTCATATTCATTCATTTTCTTCTTTCATCAAATATCTATGGTGCACTTGCTATATACACTGGGACTTTTCAATGTGTTTGGTATACAGTGTTGAATAAGATTAATACAAGAAAGAAAATGTGTGAAATATAGTTAATTACTTTAGATAAGTTCTAAAATCACTGTAAAAATACATTGATTTCCTAGAACTTATAGCAAGGGATGGGGTTGTGATATTGTCAGGGAAGGTTAGTGACATTTGAATGAAGATCTGAAAATTGAAGGCGAGCCACTTACAAAGTGAAGAAAAACAATCAAATAAAAACTTAAACTTGGACATGATGCATTTTGCTGCAAAGGTACAATATACAATGCTGTTTAAAAAAAATCTCTGATTTTTAAATTGTTTGAATCCACATGGTTATAAGAGTTCTCTTTCATGAATCCCTTCTAATATGATAGTCAATTATACAAAGGGCTTTTAATTAGTGCCTGTAACATCAATGCCCAAAGGAAGAATACCAGCAAGAAGCAAGCTGATGAAAGAGAAAAGCTGAGCGCCGGAAACACCAGGTATGGCTGAAGTCAAAGTACACAGCGGGACTGAGAGAAGAAAATTAATAGAAGATGACTTTGTGAAACTCTTAGGCCATAAAGTTCTGTTTCCCCTCGAAACTCAGGTAACCCCCTCAATTCAGCAGAACATGGGGAGTTTGCTCTCTGGACCGGATGAACCAAAACCAATATTGCCTTGGGGACACCTAGTACGGCTAAGGAAGTAAAAAGAATGGGTTGCAGTGGGAAAAAAGGGGGTGAAAAGATAAGAGAATGAATGCACCAAAATAAAGACACAGGAAACATTAAGAAGAACATGGTGCGAAGGAGAAACGCTTTGAAAACACTGAGGGAAAAATAATGTTTAGCCAGAGACATACACAGAAAATTATCCAACAAGCTTAAGAGTACAATAAAACTTTTCATTCAGATTTTGAATGCATATTTAAAAATGACTACCACTCATTTTTTTCTCACAAACTGTCAGATGCTATTTTCCACAAACAAGAGACATGAATCACATAGTCAGTCAAACAACAATAACATCAACAACAGGAGCAGCAATACACAGAAGAACAACATGGAGCCCGAGGTGCAACACACAGGCCGTCCAACTCAAACGAACGAGGAAGGAACTCACCAGGGTAATCGGAAAGCAGAGTAATGGATTGAGTGAAACACTGAACTTTAATAATGACTAGCGAAGATTGCTGAAGACTACCGGTCCCCAGCTGGATGTCTTCAGTAAGTGGAAGTCACTGAAAGCTACTGATGCCTTACTTTAAAAACTGTGTGATACTTTTACTAATAAAACAAATTCAAAATGTCAGAAAATATGACAATTTTTTAAAGAATATCAACAGGACTTTTCAAATCAGCAAAAATGACAAGAAGACCATGAATAGGCTTAGAAATAGCTGTAAATTATTACTAGTGTCTGATTAAAATTAAAATTTTAAAAAGAACTAGTGTCAGGAATAATGATACAAACTTTAAATGTATTATAATGATAATTACGTAAGACACATTAAAACCAATAAATGAATAGACAGAAAATCAATGTAAGTGTAAAGAATATCCA
>SJYC01146179.1:0-15598 GCA_006408675.1 Madoqua kirkii | reverse complement strand
AAAAAAAAAAAGACTTTATAGGCCAAGTTTGAGGCTTAATCCAGAAAGGGCTCAGCGGAGCCTGGCTTCAGCTCGATCAAGGAGAGAAACTGTCGCAAATTAGGGAGAGAATTATCACCCGTGGTTGGCTCCAGCAGCTCCAGTGACTTCATCATTATTAATCTTTCTCGGCCACACAGCTCCGTTTCCTTCTGTTTTGGCTGTGCTGCTTTCCTAAGCAAAATGATTCGTCTTGGTGATTCTCTGCACTCTGGGCTTTGCAAGTCGCTTCAGTGATTCCAATGCCAACGACTATCTGCCTCTCTCCTAATCACTCAGGCAAAAGTTCCAAGAGTTTGACACTGCCTGAATCATGTCACTCTCTCCGAGCTAAAATATTCTCGGTGAGTAATATGATGCTCCTGTCCACTGGATTTTGTCACATGACTAGCAGCTGGATCCAGAGTTGCAGTCATCCTGCCTAAATGAGTGGGCTGAGCTTCTGCCCTTTCTCTCTGAAGATCACAGTGAATATGGTTTATATTTGACAATGCTGGGGTTAAGAGTAAGCACTGGTATTGTCAGTAAAGACTACTGGGTCACTATCTCTAAAGATTTTTTTTTTGGTATATATATATATATATATATATAAACTTTTTTTTAACATAAAATGGAGAATAAGTCTGGCTGCGAGCAGACTAAACCAGGCACTCTTGCTTGTTCCCGAATGGATGCTTCCGAAGTCAGTTGTCTCCTCCCCAGGGACTATCCCCTTGCACACTGTGACTACCGCCTCCCACTCTTATCCACAAACACCTGAGTAAGAGGTTCAGCACTGTCTTCCAAATAGTCTCTTATGACAGCCAGGTTGTAAACAGATTGGAATGTCAATTTCCCGGCAGAGCACCAAGCTTCCCAATAGTATTAGAAGTTGAACTAATATAACTCATGGTTATGACTTACGTGTTCCCCTCATTCTTCCAAATATTAGGAGCTCAATAAGAATCTATTTTTCTTTCAAAAACATACTTTAAAAATAGGTGATAAGATTTAAAAATAAATGCTGGTGTTGCAATAAAAAATATTATTTTCCTTCTAATCATAAGCTTACTCTCATACCTGAGAAAAGACATTTTAAAAACTTAAAATCACCTTTTGTACTATTTTCTTAAAGTTGTTCTCACAATGTGAACCAACTTTCTGCAGTAATATTTTTAAAGTGTTCTGGTGCTATGGAAAACATTTAATTATGTGATTATCTTTCATGTTGTGTGTGGTTAATTGTCCTTATGTCACATGTAAATTATTTTGAACAATAAAAGTAAATGAGTAATGTTCTGGCTGTGAGCAACAGATATCATGTGCATTTTGATTTCTTAGGCATTTATAAATATTTCTTTTCAAGTATAGAAAGGCAATTAGTTAACATTATAGACTAAGAGCATTTAGATCTACATTTAAGAATGAAAATAAATATGAATCATGCAACTGCACAACACTACCTAGGAGAAAAATCACTATACTAAAAAATATATCAAAATGCAATTTTTATAAAGTATGAGTAACCTAGTCATAACTACTCAGGAAGAACTTTGCCACTCTCATATATGAAGCAGGGTCTTTCTCTGCCTCTGACTGTGGCTTCAGACAATCTTACACTTTGTCGATAATCTATGTTTACTGAATGGTGCATATAAGGGTCAGAAAATTAATAAGGTTTTACAGTTGTGGTTTAGTGGGCATTCTCTGTTAGCTGACAGGAATTCATTCCCTTTCTATTTGAAGCCAGAACATATTTCTTATTGTGTTAGTTTCCTGTACCAAACGAAGCGATTCAGTTATACATATATATTCTTTTTCATAATCTTTTCCATTATAGTTTGTTACAAGGTATCAAGTATGGTTCCCTGTGATACAGTGAAGTGAAGTCGCTCAGTCGTGTCCAACTTTTTGCGACCCCATGGACACCAGGTTCCTTCATCTATGAGATTTTCTAGGCAAGAATGCTGGAGTGAGTTGCCATTTAGGATCTGTTTTTCCTCTGTTTTATATGTTGTAGCATGTATCTGCTAATCTTGAAATCCTATTTGTGCCTCCCTCACTCCTTCTCTCTTTTGGAAATCACAAATTTGCTTTCTAGTTCTGTGAGTCTATTTCTGTTTGTTTTTTTTTTTTTAATGAATTCATTTGGATCAAATATTAGATTTCACATATAAGTGAAATAGCATTTGCCTTTCTCTTTCTTACTTCACTTAGTATGACAATTTCTAAATTAATTTATGTTGCTACAAATAACATTTCATTCATTTTTATGGCTGGGTAGTATTTCATTGTATATACATATCACGTCTGTATCCATGTATCTGTGGATGAAGATTAAAGACAGCCTACTGAGTGGAAGAAAATATTTTCAAACGAATAAACAACAAACTCCAGTTAGAGACCATCTCAGATTGGTAGCTCTAATTCCAGTTTATTAAGGAAATGCCATACTGTCTTCACAGTGGCTGTGCCAATTTACATGTCCACGAGCAGTGTAGGAGGGTTCCCCTTTCTCCACATCCTCTATATCACTCATTAATTGCAGATATTTTCATGACGGCCATTCTGATTGTTATGTGGTGATACCTCATTGCACTTTTGATTTGCATTACTTTTTTGAGGAAATCTTTCTTTATTTTTTAAGTGAGAATGAGAACACATTTACAGGTTCTTGGTAAATAGAGAACAAATTTATGTATATAGTTCCTCTATATATTTCAATTATTTTTAAGTAGGTAATTAGGATTTAGTTGGAATTTAAGTAGTAAATGATCATAAATTAATAGAATGAGCAGACAGGAAAGTAGAAGTATATAGGAGACCTAGGAACCAGTTCCACAAAATGAAGATTTATACAGTTTTCATACAGCAGACCACCTCACCTGTCTCCTGAGAAACCTGTATGCAGGGCGAGAAGCAACAGTTAGAACTGGACAAGGAATGATGGACTGGTTCAAAATTGGGAAAGGTGTGTGTCAAAGATGTATATTTTCGCCTTGCTTATTTAACTTATATGCAGAGTACATCATGAGAAACACTGGGCTGGGAGACTTACTAGCTGGACTCAAGATTGCCAGGAGAAATTTCAGCAACCTCAGATACACAGATAATACTACTCTATTGGCATAAAAGGAAGAGGAACTAAAGAATATCTTGAAGAGGGTGAAAAAGGAGAGTGAAAAAGCTGGCTTACAACTCAAAAATTCAAAAAACTAACATCACGGAATCTGGTCACATCACTGCACGGCAAACAGATGTGGGAAAAGTGAAAACAGTGACAAATTTTATTTTCTTGGACTCCAAAATCACTGCAGACAATGATTGTAGTCACGAAGGTAACAGACTCTTGCTTCTTGGAAGAAAAGTTATGGCAAACTTAAACACCATATTAAAAAGTAGAGACATCACTTTGCCAATAAAGATCTATACAGTCAGAACTGTGGCTTTCCATTAGTCAAGAGTAGATGTAAGAGTTGGACCATAAAGAAGGCTGAGCACCAAAGAATTGGTGCTTTCAAGGAGATCCAACCAGTCCCTCCTAAAGGAGATCAGTCCTGGGTGTTCATTGGAGGGACTGATGTTGAAGCTGAAACTCCAATACTTTAGCCACCTGATGCGAAGAGTTGACTCACTGGAAAAGACCTTTATGCTGGGAGGGATTGGGGGCAGGAGGAGGACGACAGAGGATGAGATGGCTGGATGGCATCACTGACTCGATGAATGTGAATCTGAGTGAACTCCGGGAGTTGGTGATGGACAGGGAGGCCTGGCGTGCTGCAGTCCATGGGGTCACAAAGAGTCGGACACGACTGAGCCCAGTGAACTGAACTGACTGAATGAGTGTAAATTGATTGGCTCACTATGGATGAGAAAACTTGGAGACAGACGGAACAAATTAGTAGTTGTAAGATGCTTATGAAGTCAAAGGGCTCACTTCATTCTAGCAAAGTTACAAGACTCATCACTTGCATTTTCTACATCGATTGAGATTATTTACACGGCTATTTATAACACTATGGAGCAAAAGAAATTCTTATTTGTGTTTGTGGGAATATAAAATAGTACACCCACTCTGGAAGTCATATTGACGTTTTTTTTTTACAAAACTAAACACAACCCTTACCATGTCATCCATTAATGGCACTTCTTGGTTTCTGTCCTAACAAGCTGAAAACATGCTTACACTAGTGCTCATCATAAGTCTTCCAACTGCTAAAGCTTGGAGCCAACCAAGATAGACATCAATAGGTAAACGATCTGTGGTGCATTCATAACATGGAGTATTATTTAGTGACAAAACATTAGTTACCAAATAATGAAAATATATGAAATAACTTTTTGCTAAGTGAAAGGAACTAATATAACATTGTTTCCTAATTTAATTATAATGCATCCTGGAAAAAACAAAACTGTGAAGATGGTATAAAGATGAGTGGTTGACCTTAGTAGGGGTAGGGAAGGATGAACAAATGTAGCAAAGGGACGTACTGAAAACAATTCTTTAGAAGTTATAGGTTTACAGCAAAATAGAGAATAAAAATAGAGATTTTTCATAAACTACCTATGAAGGCATACAGACCTAGCCTTCCCCAAACTGTCCTTTACTAAAATGGTGCAGCTTTTAGCAAGGATGAGCCTACATTGGCACATCATAATCACTTAAAATCCAAAGTTTACCTTAAGGCTCACTGTTGATGGTACACATTCTATGGGTTGAGAAACTATGTCATTACATCCAGCATTATAAATCAGAGTATCTTCCCTGGACTCTGCCCCCACAAGGAAACCTCTGAGCTCTGTCTGGGCCTGTTGCTTTCAGCTTAAGAAGGTTATTAATTATTGACTTTATATCTTTAATAAATATGTCTTATTATGTTAGTTTTGGTAGATTTCACTTCTCAAGAAATTTGTCCATTTCTTTTATATTATCAGATCTGTGGGCATAGAGTAGTTCTCAGCATTTTTTTTTAATTAACCACTTTTTTGTATTAATCTCTTCTTAAAAAGGTTATGTCCTCTATTTCATTTCTGATATAAGTAATTTTTGTTCTCTCTCTATTTTTTCTTAGTTACTCTGTTAGAGGCTTATCAATTTAATTGAGCTTTTCCAAGCACCAGCTTTTGATTTTGTTGATTTCCTCTATTGATTTCCTATTTTCAATTGCTATTAATCTCTATTCTAATTCTTATTCTTTTTTCTGCTTACTTTGGATTTAATTTACTCTTCTCTTTAAAGTTTCCTAAGATAGAAACTTAGGTGACTGATTTTAGATCTTTTTTGTTTCTAATGTATATGCATTCAATGTTATTCATATCTCTCTATGTATCAGTCTTACTTCATCCCACAAATTTTCACTTAAATCAAAATATTATTACAACAGAGGAATGGATGAAGATGTGGCACATATTATACAATGGAGTATCACTCAGTCATTAAAAAGAATGAAATGTTATTTCCAGCAACATGGATGGATCTAGAGATTGTTTTACTGAGAGAAATACTTAGATAGGGAAGAGAAATACCATATGGCATCCCTTATATATGGAACCTAGAAAGAAATGATACTGATGAACTTACTTGCAAAACAGAAAGAGACTCACAGACTCAGAGAACAAACTGAGGGTTGCCAGGGTTGGGGAGAGGATTGGGGAAAGGGATAATTAGGGAGCTTGAGGTGGACATGTGCACACTGCTATATTTAAAATGGATAATCAATAAAGACTTACCATATGGCACATGTGACTCTGCTCAATGTTACTCGGCAGCCTGGATAAGAGGGAAGTTTGGGGGGGAGTGGATATATATATATGTTTGGATCCCTTTTCTGTTCACTTTAAATCATCACAAAATTTTTGGTTAATCGGCTATACCACAATAAAAATTAAAAAGTATAAAAATGCATATTATTAAAGTTTCTTGAGAATTCTCCATTATTCCAAGTATCATTTATAAATGTGTTACGCAATCTCCACATAGTTTAGAATTTTCCAGTTTTCTTTCTGTTACTGATTCCTAGTTTCATTCCATCATGGTCCGAGAATACACATCGCATCATTTCCATACTTTTAAATACACTAAGAAATGTTTTATGGCACAGAACGTGGTCTCTTTTAGTGAACGTTTGAAATGAGCTTGTGAGAAAAGTGAATTGTGCTGTTGTTGGATGAGCTAGTCTATAGATGCCAAGTATATGCAGTTGCTTGATGCTGTTGTTAAGTTCACTTACATCCTGTGGGTTTCCCATGGGAGATTTTAAAGGCAGTCAAGCTATTCCTTATGATAGGAGAATGATGATTCCATGTCATACATTTATGAAAATCCATAGAATGTATAACAGCAAGAGTGAATCCTAATATAAATTATTGACTTCAGTTAATATCTATTATTGTTCATTGAATGCAACAAATGTGACATAGTGGTGCAAGATATTAATGGGGAAAATAGAGTAGCAGAAAGATATATACAAGAACCCTGTGCTTTGTACTGAATTTTCCTGGAACCCTCTAACTACACAAAAATTCTATTAGTTTAAAAATTAAATTAGAAACACATACAAAAGGGAAGAGTCCACAGGTGTATACACCTATATCCTATTAAATCTCATCCTTTGGAAAAACTGAGTCTATATATGAGTTTTCAATCTGTAGAAGTTGGCAGATTATGGAATTTTTACATATGAAATATATTGATTTTGTCTAAAACCCCCTAAATTTTAGATATATTTCAAAATGTTTGGTTTTAAATGCCTCTAACCTAGCACGTGAAAAAGTTGGCTTAAAGCTCAACGTTCAGAAAATGAAGATCATGGCATCTGGTCCCATCAGTTCATGGGAAATAGATGGGGAAACAGTGGAAACAGTGTCAGACTTTATTTTGGAGGGCTCCAAAATCTCTGCAGATGGTGACTGCAGCCATGAAATTAAAAGACACTTACTCCTTGGAAGAAAAGTTATGACCAACCTAAATAGCATGTTGAAAAGCAGAGACATTACTTTGCCAACTAAGGTCCGTCTAGTCAAGGCTATGGTTTTTCCTGTGGTCAGGTATGGATGTGAGAGTTGGACTGTGAAGAAGGCTGAGTGTCGAAGAATTGATGCTTTTGAACTGTGGTGTTGGAGAAGACTCTTGAGAGTCCCTTGGATTGCAAGGAGATCCAAGCAGTCCATTCTGAAGGAGATCAGCCCTGGGATTTCTTTGGAAAGAATGATGCTAAAGCTGAAACTCCAGTACTTTGGCCACCTCTTGCGAAAAGCTGACTCATTGGAAAAGACTCTGGTGCTGGGAGGGATTGGAGACAGGAGGAGAAGGGGACGACTGAGGATGAGATGGCTGGATGGCATCACTGACTCAATGGACGTGAGTCTGAGTGAACTCTGGGAGTTGGTGATGGACAGGGAGGGCTGGTGTGCTGCGATTCATGGGGTCACAAAGAGTCGGACACGACTGAGCGACTGAACTGAACTGAACTGAACCTAGCACCAGTTTCTTTTGAAAATGATTACTTTTTACTATTTTTTAAAAGTAATCTTAAATTGATGGATTTCATTTTATTTTTAAAATATTTCATA
Organism: Madoqua kirkii; assembly: GCA_006408675.1. Lineage (NCBI taxonomy): Eukaryota > Metazoa > Chordata > Mammalia > Artiodactyla > Bovidae > Madoqua > Madoqua kirkii. Next base: position 8,008 of record SJYC01146179.1, on the reverse strand, counting down.
TCTATCATTTTACTAGCATACACATTCGATTTTAGAAAATATAGATAATTTTGGAACATATAGTAGAAGGAAAATGAGTCATCAAAACCGTAAGTTTGAAATTTGTTCAATATTTTTCCAAATATATCTTGACTTTCCTAGAATAGTCTCAGCTTAAGCTTTTGTAACAATGTACTGTCCACTAAGTGCCGTCTTTTATGCTCAAATGTGTTCCATTCGGACTTTATAAATTACACGGTCACCCTCAGTAAAAGGGATAACGGGATGACACATGAGAGGTAATACGGCAATTTGTGAACGGAAGTCCGCCAATGGCTCTCGCTCATATTTGACTCATGGCCGCACGGCAGGATAGTCTTCACCTTAATATAGAACATGCATGCTTTGTCAGAAATACGTTACATTCAGTTCGGTTGCTCAATCGTGTCCAACTCTTTGGGACCCCATGGACTGCAGCACACCAGGCCTCCCTGTCCATCACCAACTCCCAGAGCTGAAGTTGCATTAGATGTTATTAGAAATCATGATGGGAATCCCTGGCAGTCCCTGGCCTTTTCACTGTGAAGAGCCCAGGTTCAGTTAAGATACCACAAGCCACCTGCCATGACCAAAAAAATAAATAGAATAAAATAAAGAAACTGTGAGAGAACATTTGATTTTAGCAAAGCGTGCATGTGACTCCTATGTTGTGTGCCAGAATTCCTTACACCACTTTCTTGGGAATATATACCTTCTCACCCAGCTTCTCATTTTCTTGGAAAGGGTTTTAGGTGGGTCCAAGCTTGAGGCTAGGAACTCTCCCACATAATAATCTGGTATGCTATGAAATGACTGGCTTCTAAATTCTAACATGTATATACGTAATGAAAATAGGAATGATTATCCATAGTTTTCCTAGATTAACCCCCCATTATAATCGTGAGACACTGTTGGAGCTGGCTTACTAATCCATGTGTCCCTAATAAGGCTAATGCCCCAAATTTCTGGGTCACTATGTGAAGCACAGTTTTGCTAAGACAGAGGAACTTCTGTTTTTGGATGGGTTTTAGATAAGGATCAATAAGCACATAGGCAATTTAATGCAACTCCTTGGCTATAAACTGCCTCAGAAGACAAAGGTTTCTTTAATGCATTCACTCTACTGTGGTAAAAGTAATTCTATTTGCATTCATATATATTAGTTGCTGCTTTTATTTAGTGACAAATTTTAAGTGTTGGGAATACTTTTATTTTGCCCCAGCTTTCCTCCGTTCCCTGAACTTGTAACAACTTATTCATAAACACACAGGGAAGACAGCAGGCGAACAGTGATCCATCCTCGATTAAACATTATACTTTTACATCGAGGATAAAGAGGGTCCAGGGAAATTAATCCTTTGCCCTAGGAAGTTTATTAAAAATGCTAAATCAGGAGCTGATGGCATCTTAAAGAGCGTTAAGTAATTCTCTAGGGGAAATCTTCTAAAATCCTATCTGTTAAGGTAGATTTGGTTCAAAAGGAGGCAAAGATCAAGGTAAGAAAAATAGTATCACTATCAAATATTGCTGACCTTAAATGATGAAGTTAAGAAACTAAAGAAAATATTTATACAAGAGACATTATATGTCAATAAAAATCCATTTGGTACTAAAAGCTTAATTTCTTTTTCAACTTAAGTATATGAAACTACCTCTGCACAGAAAAAAATAAAGGAACAAGATTAAAAAAAATTGGTGCTTAGTGAAACATTTATATTTATGCATTAATGGAGCATGCTTCATACAAGTATCTGCTACAAAAACTACACAGACTAAAATGCTTTTGCAAATAAGCTATGGTCCCAGCTTTAGAATTTATTTATTAAAGAGAAAGAAGATGGAAAGAATACTTCTCTATATATATATTACAGTTGATTCAGGTCTTCCTGGATGTTGGATAGAAAAAATGGGTGGGAGGAAGTAGTGTGATGATTTGCTGCATTTTGTTTGTGTTTTTAATAATCTTACTCCACTGAACATGTAGGAGCTTCAAGGGAGTACTGCTTCCACCCAGACAATGACAAAAGACCAATTATTCCACAAAATCATAACTTTTCTGAAACCATCAGACACAGGATGCCACTAAGCAACCAAATGAATTGAACTCTCAAGCATGACAAGGTCCTCCTGGCAGGGATGATACTGAATGGTTTCACCTTTAGAAAAACATGGAAAAATTTGGTTACTCTACTAAAGGGTTAGAAGAAAGTAGATGAAATATTAATCAATTGTTAAAGGCCAAATGTGAAACACTTGTTTGGAAAACCTGGGAGCGCCAAACTCAAACTTTCATGGCCTGTCAAAAGGTGTTCATCAAAAGGATTGGGGGCAGGGCTGAAAAGCAAATAGAAATATTCTATACGATGGAAGATACAGAAGGTGGTTAGCTCCTGCTTGAGAAAAACACACAGCCGTGCCCACACCCCTCAGAATCATCTTTCACTGGAGCAAAAATCTTAGGCTGCTGGTAAAGGAGAGAAAACTCACCAGCTCTCAAGGACCAAAAAAAATCTACTCCTTCTGGGGCAATGAGTTTGGAAGAAGAAAATCATATCTGCATCTCAGGAAATATAAGAACACTCTCACCAACAGGATGCAAGTAAAGAGCTGTTGTAGCTGGTGAAATTATAGAAGTACGGTTGCTGGATTCAGTGAATAAAAATACAAAACTACCAGTTACATTTTAAACCCCAAATGAATAACTTTTTAGTGTATTTTTTTACTGTATGAAATAAACTTGCATTAATAATGTATTCTGTAAGACATAATTATATACTAATGTGGCTTCCCCAGTGGCTGAATAGTAAAGAATCTGCCTGCAATGCAGGAGACTCAGGAGACGAAGCTTCAATCCTTGTGTCAGGAAGATCCCCTGGAGGAGGAAATTGCAACCCACTCCTCTTAGTGAAACATTTATATTTATGCATTAATGGAGCATGCTTCATACAAGTATCTGCTACAAAAACTACACAGACTAAAATGCTTTTGCAAATAAGCTATGGTCCCAGCTTTAGAATTTATTTATTAAAGAGAAAGAAGATGGAAAGAATACTTCTCTATATATATATTACAGTTGATTCAGGTCTTCCTGGATGTTGGATAGAAAAAATGGGTGGGAGGAAGTAGTGTGATGATTTGTCTGCATTTTGTTTGTGTTTTTAATAATCTTACTCCACTGAACATGTAGGAGCTTCAAGGGAGTACTGCTTCCACCCAGACAATGACAAAAGACCAATTATTCCACAAAATCATAACTTTTCTGAAACCATCAGACACAGGATGCCACTAAGCAACCAAATGAATTGAACTCTCAAGCATGACAAGGTCCTCCTGGCAGGGATGATACTGAATGGTTTCACCTTTAGAAAAACATGGAAAAATTTGGTTACTCTACTAAAGGGTTAGAAGAAAGTAGATGAAATATTAATCAATTGTTAAAGGCCAAATGTGAAACACTTGTTTGGAAAACCTGGGAGCGCCAAACTCAAACTTTCATGGCCTGTCAAAAGGTGTTCATCAAAAGGATTGGGGGCAGGGCTGAAAAGCAAATAGAAATATTCTATACGATGGAAGATACAGAAGGTGGTTAGCTCCTGCTTGAGAAAAACACACAGCCGTGCCCACACCCCTCAGAATCATCTTTCACTGGAGCAAAAATCTTAGGCTGCTGGTAAAGGAGAGAAAACTCACCAGCTCTCAAGGACCAAAAAAAATCTACTCCTTCTGGGGCAATGAGTTTGGAAGAAGAAAATCATATCTGCATCTCAGGAAATATAAGAACACTCTCACCAACAGGATGCAAGTAAAGAGCTGTTGTAGCTGGTGAAATTATAGAAGTACGGTTGCTGGATTCAGTGAATAAAAATACAAAACTACCAGTTACATTTTAAACCCCAAATGAATAACTTTTTAGTGTATTTTTTTACTGTATGAAATAAACTTGCATTAATAATGTATTCTGTAAGACATAATTATATACTAATGTGGCTTCCCCAGTGGCTGAATAGTAAAGAATCTGCCTGCAATGCAGGAGACTCAGGAGACGAAGCTTCAATCCTTGTGTCAGGAAGATCCCCTGGAGGAGGAAATTGCAACCCACTCCAGCATTCTTGCCAGGAAAATCCCATGGACAAAGGAGCCTGGTGGGCTACAGTCCATGGGGTTGCAAAGAGTCGAACATGACCGAAGTGACTTAGCATGCACACACACAGCCGGCAAATGACTTACTGGTTTTCTGAAATTAGAATTTAACAAGGAATTCTACATTTCATCTGTCAGCTGTAAGCAAAGCAGAAGGCCTTTGTCCTAGAGGAAAAAGCCTAGATTATATTTACTCTGCAGTCAAATTTATGTGGTATCTGACATGTTTCAGCAGCTGACCGCCCACTGTCATTTCTCACCTGAATTATTGTGAAAGTCCTTTAACTAGCGTAACTGCTTTCTTCCTCACTCACGTACAGTGAATTCTCAATATAGCAGTCAAAATTTGCTATTAAAACCTAAGTGACATCGCATGATTAACTCAAGTCTCTCAATGGCTTCTGATAAGTAAAAAGCCCAGAAAAAAGCCGAAGTTCTTATATAGCCCATGTGCCTGTGTGCACGCTAAGTCACTTCAGTCGTGTCCGACTCTGCAACCCTGTGGACTGTAGCCTGCCCGGCTCCTCTGTCCATGGGGATTCTCCAGGCAAGAATACTGCACTGGGTTGCCATGCCCTCCTCCAGGGAATCTTCCCAACCCAGAAATCAGATCTGCATCTCTTAAGTCTCCCGCATCAGCAGGCGGGTTCTTTACGAGTGCCACCTGGGAAGCCCTCTTATAGCCTATAGGGTTCTGAGAAGTCTGGCCCTTTTCTGTTCATTTTCTCCACCCCAGCAATAGAACCTCTTGCTGTTTATAGAATTTGCCCATCATATTAGGGCCTTTGTGCATGCTATTATCTCTGCCTGGAAGGGTTTTCTCCCTGTTATTAACAGGTAGCTCTTCTCCCATCTTCTGGATCTTTTCTAGAAGGGTAGGTGTTAACTGAGATCTTAGGGACATACTTTCCAAAACTGCATCTCAATATTCTCATTCATCATTCTCTGTTCCCAGCATGTTTTATTGTTAGCCACCTAAGACACCATGTACTCTTTAAATTTATGTATTTAATTTATTTTCCATGTTTGGCATCTCTCCTCACTAACTGGAGTTTGGGGAAATGTGTTTGTTTTACCCACAACTATGTCTCAGAATTAAGAAGTATTCCTGGAAACATAACTGATACTCAAGAAATACGTGTGAAACAGATGAGTGTTAGTTGCTCCTCTGTGGACTCTCTGCAACTCCACGGAATTATCCAGGCAAGAATACTGGAGTGGGAGGCCATTCCTCTCCAAGGATCTTCCCGGCCCAGGGACTGAACGCAAGTCTCCAGCATTGCACGCAGATTCTTTATCATCTGAGAAGGAGTGAATGGATGAATGAAGACATAAATGACCAAAGGCTGCTATCGAAAGGAAAATATTACTTTAGAACCCATTTTAGAGTACTGTTGTAGAGATGCTGAGTGAAACATGGTACATTTATGTGTTGTACCGACTGAGAATTCATGCCATCAGAGGATAACTTTTCTTTAGTTCTTGGGATTCTGCAGTCACTCTCAATATCACACTAAGTTTCTGCACTGATATAAAGTGCTGCCTCAGATGGGATATACTGTAGCCTTTTAATACCAACATTCATCATGCTAAAAGATACGTGTGGCCTATAACTTCTGTGGAATAGCCTACATTGTGAAATAGGAGTGATCCCGAGGCAGAACTTAAAATAAGCAAATAGGTCAAACGTTCAACTTACCTGCAGTATTTTTAATTACTTGGCATATCTTTTTAAATGAATGTTCAGGCCCTATCACACCATCGTGATGCTAAGCTTAAATGAGAGGAATACCAGGAGCCCCATGTGTTTCATCTTTTTTAATGCTCCAAGTAAAATGAATCTTTTGATTTTTTTTTTCATTCTGAAATGTCTCTAAAGAGCCAATGGTTTAAATGCAAAGTTCTTCCCTTGAGGAAAAGGTTCGAAGTTTTCATTTTCCAAGAGTAAAATATTACTTTCTCACATGAAAGTTTTGTCTATTTTATTGCTGGAGTTGAAAAAAGAAAAAGTCTCAGAACTTCTTTAATATAGCCCAATTCATCAAACTGATTTTTCTTCCTCTAGGTTATTTCTCACTGATATTCCCTTTGGTTGCTAAGAACTTCTAAATTAGTGTTTCATACGTCTATATGGCACACATTATTTAGCTAACTATTACCTTTCATTTGTATTCATTATGTGTGTATGTGACTTTATCATTGCTCAGCATTATAATAACCATAAAGCAATGATTTATGTTGCTATAGATACAGAGATAAAAATATTTCATTTGAAAATCAGCATCTTCTCTTATTATAATCTGTTAAAAAAGGAATCTCACTAAACATAAAGTGTCACTATCTTAGCACTGTTTGACTGTGTTTGTCTTTATTATAGTGTCAGTGAACAATAGCTTTCAGTATCTCTTTGGTTGCTTGATTAAATTTATGTCTTTTAAACTTTAAAATATTGCCTTTTATAGTTGATAGAGAAATGAAGTAATAATGACAGTAATATCTGAAAACTCTAGGTAAAACTTTTGTGTTCTACATAAATTATATTCTGCCAAATTAATTAAAGTGGGAATTTACACCCCAAGATGGAAATTTTTTTTATAATTTTTTTTGTGAATGTACTTAATTACTTTGAATTTTATACTGTCACAAAATACAAACTACAAAATGCCCTACTCTTGCATTCATCTCTTTTGATGAAGCATGCAAGATTCATCCTAAGAACTATTTCCAACTCTAATTTGTATGAGAATATATATTCCATATACATAAATTGAAAAGGGACAATGAGCATAATCTCGACTGAATTCACAGATGACAGTTTGTAATCATTAAATATCATCAATCATTAAAATACATAATATAGGAATTTATTATTACAAAAAAAAACTGGTATTAAATTTTAAAAAGGTAATCAGTTTATTTTCTGTTTTTTATTTTGCAAAATTTAAATATTTTGCAAAACTTAAATGTTTTTATGCAATAAAACATTTTTTAAAACTTTAAAACAAAAATAATTATGTTTACATTTAAATGTATTTAAACCACAAACATCAGCTTTGCAGTCTTTGAGGCAGTTTATTATGGTTAATTTTATGGGCCAACTTAACTACATATTTCGTCAAGTACCAGTCATGATATTGTTGTGAAGGTGGTTTTTAAATGAGATTAGTGTTTAAATTAGTACTTTTGAATAAAACAGGTTAACACTCAAAATCTCCAAACTCATCCAATCAGTTAAGGTTCTTAGAAAAAGATTGAGGTCCTAAAGAAAAATGAATTCTGCCTACAGACTGCCATCTATGACATCAATTCTTCCTTGGTTATCTAGTCTGTCTTCAGGACTCAGAATCTGGACTTATCGGTTCCCATAACTGCATAAGCCAACCTTACAGTCTCTTTCTCATACACAACCCCACCCTCAACATGCACACACACACACACACACACACACACACACACAGGCATCCTGTTGGCTCTGTTTCCCTGGAGAATCCTTACTAATACACCCTCCTAGAACCATCTTTACTGCAAACTTCCTTTACTTGCAGCCTGACACCGCCTCTCCTGTAGCTGTTTCCCTGTTTTTTGTTCCTCTGATCCTTCCAAGTCACCAAAAGTCACCACCTTGGCCATAAAAGCTTTTGGGGGAGAGAAACAAGATGTGTAAATGGTGGTGTTATAAATTGAGAAGTGGAATCATAAAGGAGACTGGAATGATAAAAGATGCTCAAATTAACTCGGAAAATAATCATCCTTTGTGTACATGAAATCAGGAGCCAAATTCAAGAGGGTCACCTTTAGATATGGTCAACAATAAATTTTAAAATTATATCATTTGTTAAATTTTAAGGCT
>SJYC01146176.1:0-11345 GCA_006408675.1 Madoqua kirkii | reverse complement strand
GTGAGTGATCACACCATCTTGATTATCTGGGTTGTAAAGAATTTTTTTGTACAGTTCCTCTGTGTAGTCTTGCCACCTCTTCTTAATATCTTCTGCTTCTGTTAGGTCCATATCATATTTATCCTTTATGGTGCCAATCTTTGCATGAAATGTTCCCTTGGTATCTCTAATTTTCTTGAAGAGATCTCTAGTCTTTCCCATTCTATTGTTTTCTTCTGTTTCTTTGCATTGATCGCTGAAGAAGGCTTTCTTATCTCTTCTTGCCTTTGGAACTCCACATTCAAATAGGTAAATCTTTACTTTTCTCTTTTTGCTTTTCTTCTTTTCAAAGCTTTTTGTAAGTCCTCCTCTGAGAACCATTTTGCCTTTTTGCGTTTCTTTTCCATGGAGATGATCTTGATCCTTGTTTCTTGTACAATGTCATGAACCTCCGTCCAGAGTTCTTCAGGAACTCTGTCAGATGTAATCCCTTGAATCTATTTCTCACTTCCACTGTATAATTGTAAGAGATTTGATTTGACTCAGGTCATACCTGAATGGTCTAGCAGTTTTCCCTACTTTCTTCAATTTAAGTCTGAATTTGGCAATAAGGAGTTCATGATCTAAGCTACAGTCCGCTCCCAGTCTTGTCTTTGCTGACTGTATAGAGCTTCTCCATCTTTGGCTGCTAAGAATATAATCAATCTGATTTCGGTGTTGACCATCTGGTGATGTCCACGTGCAGAGTCTTCTCTTGTGTTGCTGGAAGAGGGTGTTTGCTCTGACAGTGTGTCCTCTTGGCAGAACTTCATCAGCCTTTGCCCTGCTTCATTCTGTACTCCAAGGCCAAGTTTGCCTGTTACTTCCTACCTTTGTGTCTTATATTCTTCCTAAAATACAGCTGAATCAGCAGTCCTTAATTAACAGGAGGTATGATCAGATAGTAAGACAATGATTTTGGACTGTGAAATGCTTCAGAGCAGGGGGGTAGGATGGGTTGGCAGGAAGTTAGTAAATGGTGGGTGCTTGATTGATCCAAGTCAAAACATTTTAGAGGAGGAGAACTGGGTAAGAAAAGGGTAGTGAAAGAGAGACTAGATACCAATAAAAGTAGTAACAATGATAATAAATAATACCACAACTTGGTTAAATATACAATCATTTCTCAGAAAGTAAGGAGTCTCTGCTTCTTCCTTTTGATTATTTCATTGTCTTCTTCAGGTCAGAAATATTAGCATTTCATTTTTGCTACATTAGAGTTTGTAGTCATTTAAAGATTAAGCTGAAACTGAATGTATTTAATATTTTTCCATAGAAGTATGTGCTCTGTGTTATAAATAATCAAATTAAAATTAATCTCTACAAACATAATATTTGTAATTTTGAGACCTATCAATATTATTAATGTGTCATCAGTCACTATTTAAGACAATGCAAAGTTTAAAATATTTTGCCAACATTTTTGTTTCTCTTACAGATCTTGGTTAATAGACACTTTCCATTATGATTTAATTACTTCAAACCATAAAAAGTTCTGCCAGTATTTATCAAGAATCTTAAAATTGAGCAACATTGTTTCTGCTCTATGATTGTGATGGGAATGGGTTTTTTTAGTTCACTGATATGAGAAATTCTTGTAACATGATAACATTCCATTTAAACCATGGATTGTATCAATTTTCTCCTTTACAAAGCAATAAAATTAAATATTTTCAAAGCAAGAAAGCATCTGGAAAAATTTTTAAGTTTTAAAAATATACATGTTCTAATAAAATAAACTACTGTTTCTGAGTATCTATTCAGGAGGAAGAAATAAAATCTGATTAGGCAAAATATGAGGAGAGAAAAATGGAGAAACTTCACTCAAAAGCCAAGACATAGGATAAAAGAAGAAAGATTTAAAAGTTAGCAAGACCTCAAGAAAGGCTAGAAATTAGCATATTCCACACATGTCGTCCTCATTATTAATTTCTCATTTTTATATCAGTAATTTCATTGTTATAAAATTGATATTTTCATTTAAATGCAGTAATCCCTGTTATCACTCTCCATTTTTATGTCATCCTAGAAAATGCCATCTTTGGAATCAGGCTCATGGGCTAATTGTATTTTTGAATACATACCAGCTTGATTTGTTTTTTCATGTATCACCTAAAATTTCCTTGCACAGCGCATGCTGTGTTCATGTCGCACGTTCTAGGAACACTTCTATCCATTGCTTTTGGCTGGGCTGGGTCTTCGCTGCGTCGGGGCTTCTCTCTGGCCACAGCCGCGCGGGCTCCTCTGCAGTTGCGGGGCGCGGGATTCTCGCCGCGGCGGTTCTTTCTGTGGGGCGTGAGCTCCGAGGCCGGGGCTTCAGCAGCCGTGGCTCCGGGCTCCGGAGCTCAGGCTCGGTCCTCGCGGTGGGTGAGCTTAGCTGGGCTGCAGGCATGCGGGATCTTCCCGGATCGGGGACCAAACCCGTGGCTCTTGGATTGGCAGGCGGATTGTTTTACCTCTGAGCCACCAGGGAAGTCCAACAAGTTACACATTTTGAGAAACTATTCTGTAGGAATTCTATATGAAAAAATTCCAAGGAAATGGCATCGTCTTAGAATGTAGGATTTCACTGCTCGGCATGGTAGATCGTTCCATAGGACAGCCCTCGTTTTCCAGTCGTCCACTTATGATCTTTTGACTGAAGCGTTCAGTCCATTCCCACTTAAAGTAATTGTTGGTAGGTATGTACTTACTGTCATCTTGTTGTTTTCTGATTGTTTTGAATATATTTTCCTTTCTTTTACACTTATTATTTTTCCTTGTGATTGATGCTTTTTTCAGTGATATTTTTGTAGTCTTTTCTCTTTATTTTTATGGATCAATTACTGTTTCTGGCTTGTGATTACCATGAGATTCTTATGTAACAAGTTAAGTATATAGCATTCTAGTTTAAGTTTGGAACACATTCTAAAGGCACTACATTTTCACCCTGCACCTCACGTTTTGTTTTCACTGTCAAACTTTACATATTTTTTATTTTGCGTGTTCCTTAACTAATTATCGCTGATATAGACAGATTTCACTACTTTTGTCTTTTAACTTTCACACTAGCTGTCTAGTGCTTGATGGACTACCTTTACCATAGGTTTGCCTTTTATAAGTGAGTTCTTTTCATTCATAATTTCTCTTCCCACTTATGATTTTGTCTTTTCTGTCTAAAGAATTCTATTTAACATTCCTTCTATGATTACTTAATGATGATGAATTGCTTTTCTTTGTTGTTTGTTTGGGAGAATCTTCATCTTTCCTTCGATTCTGAATGACACATTTGAACAGCAGCATATTCTTGGTTGCAAGTTTTTCCTTTCAGCAATTTAAATATGTCATCACTCTCCCTTTCTACCTATGACCTTCTGCTGAAGAGTCAGCTCGCCTTCCAGGAGCAGTCTTGGGGCCCCACCGGCTTTCTGGAGGCAGCCCCTCGCTGACTTTCAGAACCATTGCTGCCTTTCTTTTTGGAGCAGGTTCCCAGGCTGGGGAGCTCCACGTGACTTCTGATCCCTTTCTCCTGAAGAAGGACCTCTGCTGCGGCGGCTTCTTTTCTGCTGCGGGTCATTGCATTTGAGGTGTGGATCCTGGCTAGACCATGACTTCGCCCCACCTGTTTCCTTCAGTGCGGTCCTTCCTTTATATCCTTAGTTATGAAACATCCTTTCTGATAGACTTTAGGTCATTCTCACAGATAATTGCTCAAAGTGTAGTAGTTTTCGTGTGTCCTGAGGGGAAACCAACTTCCACTTATGATCTTTTGACTGAAGCGTTCAGTCCATTCCCACTTAAAGTAATTGTTGGTAGGTATGTACTTACTGTCATCTTGTTGTTTTCTGATTGTTTTGAATATATTTTCCTTTCTTTTACACTTATTATTTTTCCTTGTGATTGATGGCTTTTTTCAGTGATATTTTTGTAGTCTTTTCTCTTTATTTTTATGGATCAATTACTGTTTCTGGCTTGTGATTACCATGAGATTCTTATGTAACAAGTTAAGTATATAGCATTCTAGTTTAAGTTTGGAACACATTCTAAAGGCACTACATTTTCACCCTGCACCTCACGTTTTGTTTTCACTGTCAAACTTTACATATTTTTTATTTTGCGTGTTCCTTAACTAATTATCGCTGATATAGACAGATTTCACTACTTTTGTCTTTTAACTTTCACACTAGCTGTCTAGTGCTTGATGGACTACCTTTACCATAGGTTTGCCTTTTATAAGTGAGTTCTTTTCATTCATAATTTCTCTTCCCACTTATGATTTTGTCTTTTCTGTCTAAAGAATTCTATTTAACATTCCTTCTATGATTACTTAATGATGATGAATTGCTTTTCTTTGTTGTTTGTTTGGGAGAATCTTCATCTTTCCTTCGATTCTGAATGACACATTTGAACAGCAGCATATTCTTGGTTGCAAGTTTTTCCTTTCAGCAATTTAAATATGTCATCACTCTCCCTTTCTACCTATGACCTTCTGCTGAAGAGTCAGCTCGCCTTCCAGGAGCAGTCTTGGGGCCCCACCGGCTTTCTGGAGGCAGCCCCTCGCTGACTTTCAGAACCATTGCTGCCTTTCTTTTTGGAGCAGGTTCCCAGGCTGGGGAGCTCCACGTGACTTCTGATCCCTTTCTCCTGAAGAAGGACCTCTGCTGCGGCGGCTTCTTTTCTGCTGCGGGTCATTGCATTTGAGGTGTGGATCCTGGCTAGACCATGACTTCGCCCCACCTGTTTCCTTCAGTGCGGTCCTTCCTTTATATCCTTAGTTATGAAACATCCTTTCTGATAGACTTTAGGTCATTCTCACAGATAATTGCTCAAAGTGTAGTAGTTTTCGTGTGTCCTGAGGGGAAACCAACTTCCAAGATTTTCCTACTCTGCTAGTTGGTCCCCTTCCTCATGAATAGTTAAAAAAAAAAAAAACAACCTGTGAATTTACAAATCTCAAATAAGTTGCTAAGCAGTTTTTACCCAACATTGTAGAAGAATTATAATTACCTGCTATTATTTCTGAAATAAGCATAGGAAAATTATTATTTTTGAACAGTTTAATAGCCATCGATGAATTAAAGCTTGACATTGGTGTCTCCTTTAGAAAGCTTTGACTTTTTAAAATTGACTGTGTATTGGGGAAAAGAAATACAAGAAATGTTCTCATCACAGAGCGTCAACTACACTAGGTGATTTTACTTACTCTTACTTTCCAGACAAAAGAGAAGCCTTTAGGTGTAAGCTTTTTGAATGCCTATTACTAGCATACAATATGCTCACATTATTAACTTTTTGTTTCTAATTTGTTTTTTCCCAAATCTCCTTTATATGTACTTGAATTCCATTTTATCTTCCTATATATAGAGAACTTAATTATTTTCCTTCATCCTTAGTTTAGCAAAATAATTAAAAACACAAATAAAAAGGCAAAACAAGCATTAAAAATATTTTATCTCAATATTTTTTATTTCCTTATTTTCATCCTGTCATGATATGAGTTTCCAAGGGCCCAGAGAGTACCGGTCATCAATAGTTGTGTGTTTATTGAACAAATAAGTGCTTTTCCTTAAGATAATCTGTTTAACTTAGAAATTTCTTACATTAAAGTTTAGAATAATTTAATCTTAAATACATGACTAACTGGGCTTCCCAGGTGGCTCAGTGATAACGAATCTGCTTGCCAATGCAGGACCTGAAGGAGATGGGGGTTGGATCCCTGGGTCAGGAAGATCCCCGGAGGAGTCAAGGGCAACCCACTCCAGTATTCTTGTCTGAAAAATCCCATGGACAGAGGCGCCTGGTGGGCTACATACAGTCCATGGGGCCGCAAAGAATGAGAGACTCAGACGTGCCTGAGCATGCACATGTGACCTACTACCTCGCACAAAATAACTGATGCGAAGTATTGACATACTTATTATCAAAATATTAAAACAGATGCAATAAAAAAGAGAACAAAAGCTGCTTAAACATGAAGAAACTATTTTACTGTTTATCCTACTATTTCTCTTTTCAGTTAACAGTGATAAAATTCACCCATTTTCAGTTATTCATGTCTCTGCTCTTTCTTGCAACAATTATGACTAGAAAAGAATAAGTTAAATTTAAAATATTCGTACATCCATGAGGCTTAGAGAAAAATTGCTTTCTTGGTTGAAAGTGTGTAAGTGTTAGTTGCTCAGACGTGTCTGACTCTTGGTGACCTCATGGACTGTAGCCCACCAGGCTCCTCTGTCCATTCGATTCTCCGGGCAAGAATACTGGAGTGGGTTGCCATTCCCTTCTCCAGGGGATCTTCCTGACCCAGGGACTGAACCCGAGTCTCCTGCATTGTAGGCAGATTCATTACCATCAGAATCATCAGGGAGGCCTTCCTGGTTGAGGAAAATATTTATATAAGAAATTGAAAGGTTGACAATATGGTATAAATTATAATTAAAACATTATATATTTTAACATGGTGTGATTTCCAAATGAGAGATGTATGTGTGTGTGTGTGTGTGTGTGTGTGTGTGTGTGCATAATGAAGTATCATTATCATAAAATAAAGTAGCACAGAAATAAGAATTCATTTTCAGAGCTTTGCAAATTTTGCATAGTTACAGAACCACCATCCAAAGCAAGATCCAAAAATTTCCATCGCTCTAAAACCTTGCCTCATGTAGTTTTCCAACAAATTCTCTGTCCCAGCCCCCAGATTACACTCTTATTCCTAATGCTATTGATAGATTCTGGCTGCTCTTCTACTTTATAAATAGAATTATATAATACATACTTTCTTCATTCTAGCTACTTTCACTCAACATAAAGTGTCAGAGATTCAATCATGTTGCTACTTCATGTATCAGGAGTTCATTATTATTACGTTTTTAGTACTGAGTAGTATTACAGTGTTGAAGAAGGAAATGGCAACCCACTCCAGTGCTCTTGCCTGGAGAATCCCAGGGATGGTGGGAGCCTGGTGGGCTGCCATCTATGGGGTCACACAGAATCGGACATGACTGAAGCGACTTAGCAGCAGCAGCAGCAGTATGACAATGTATGAATAGTCCACCATATTTTTACCTGTTCGCTTGCTGATAGACATGTGAACAGTTTCCAGTTTTGGTTACTGTGAGCTAGGTTGTGAATAAAGTTTTTGTATGAGTCTTTTTGTGGACATGCATTCTGTTGGTGGTGGTAGAATATCTAGTAACATAATTCCACAGGGTAGATGTCATTTTAACTTCATACCAACATTTAGTGTTGTCAATGTATATTTTGAAAATTTAGCCACTCTATTGGGTATAAGCCAGTGTATTTTCAGTATCTTAACTAGGATCATCCTGAAAAAAAAAAAAAAAACCTGTTGCATTCTATTTGTGTCCATTAAAGTTCTGCCATGTTTAATTGAATTAATTAATTCATTTTAACATATTATTTGTTCCTCACTCAGTCAGTTCTGACTGCAACACCATGGTGTGCAGCACGCCAGGATCCCCTGTCTCAGATTCATCTCCATGGCGTCAGGGAGGCCATCCACCCATCTTATCCGTCTGCCGGCCCCTTCTCCTCCCGCTTTCAGTTGTTCCCAGCTTTAGTCTTTTCTAAGGAAGAAGCTCTTCGCATCAGGTGGCCAAAGTACTGTCAGGACTGATATCCTTTAGGATGGACTGGTCTGATATCCTTAAAGTCCAAGAGACTCTCAAGAGTCTTCTCCAATACCACAGTCCAAAAGCATCAATTCTTCAGCACTCAGCTTTCTTTATAGTCCAACTCTCACATCCATACATGACCATTGGAAAAACCATAGCCTTGACTAGACAGACCTTTGTTAGCAAAGTAATGTCTCTGCTTTTAAATATGCTGTCTAGGTTGGTCATAAGTTTTCTTCCAAGGAGTAAGCGTTGTTTTTCTGATTTTTGTTTTTTTAATTTCATGGCTGCAATCACCATCTGGAGTGGTTTTGGAGACCCAAAAATAAAGTCTGACACACTTTCCATTGCTTTCCATTTATTTGCCATGAAGTGATGGGACCAGATGCCATGATCTTACTTTTTTGAATGCTGAGTTTTAAGCCAGCTTTTTCACTCTCCTGTTCACTTTCATCAAGAGGCTCTTTAGTTCCTCTTCACTTTCTGCCATTAATGTGGTATCATCTGCATATGTGAGGTTATTGATATTTCTCCTGGCAATCTTGTTTCCAGCTTGTGCTTCATCCAGCCCGGCATTTCACATGATGTACTCTGCATATAAGTTAAATAAGCAGGGTGACAACATACAGCCTTGACTTACTCCTTTCTCAATTTGGAACCAGTCCTTTGTTCCATGTCTTGTTCTAACTTGTTTCTTGACCTACATACAGGTTTTCAGGAGGCAGGTAAGATGGTCTAGTATTTCTATCTCTTTAAGAATTTTTCAGTTTGTTGTGATGTACACAGTCAAAGGTTTTAGTGTAGTCAATGAAGCAGAAGTAGATGCTTTTCAGGAATTCTCTTGCTTTTCCTATTATACAGTAGATGTTGGCTATTTGATCTCTGGTCCTCTGCCTTATCTAAATCAAGCTTGAACATCAGGAAGTTCTCAGTTCATGTACTGTTGAAGCCTCGCTTGGAGAATTTTGAGCATTACTTTACTAGCATGTGAGATGAGTGCAATTGTGCAGTAGTTTGAGCATTCTTTGGCATTGCCTTTCTTTGGGAGTAAAATGAAAACTGACCTTTTCCAGTCCTGTGGCCCCTTGCTGAGTTTTCCAAATTTGCTGGCATAATGAGTGCAGCACTTTCACTGTATCATCTTTTAGGACTTGAAATAGCTCAGCTGGAATTCCATCATCTCCACTAGCTTTGTTTGTAGTGATTCTGCCTAAAATCCACTTGACTTCACATTCTAGGATGTCTGGCTCAAGGTGAGTGATCACACCATTGTGGTTATCTGTATCATTAGGTTCTTTTTTCTATAGTTCTCTTGTGTATTCCTGCCACCTGTTCTTAATGTCTTTGCTTATCTGAATATCTTCTAGTTGATTTATTATTTATTTCTCACTTATATGTAGAAGTGCTTTATATATATTTTATAGACGCATTCTTCATCATATGCATTGTGTTTCCAATTGTAGTCTGCCAACCCAGTGTTTTTATGATGACTGTTAGGGAGCAGATATTTTTAATTTGATAAAGTCCAGTTTATTTTTTTTCCTTTTGTAGTAGATGCATATGGCAAGAAGTCTGAGAAAACTTTTCCTATGCTAAGTTCCCATAGATTTTTTGCAGTCTGTTTTTCCAGACATTTATGGATGTGGATGCTATAGTTCCTTCTATGCTCTACCTCAATTAATTCTGTTTAAGGAATTTGGTGGTGGTTGAAGTTGTTTATTTTTCCCGTGTGTGTGTCTGTCGCCAGGTTGTATCCAACCCTTTGTGACCCCATGGAATGTAGCACACATGTTTTTGCATTTTTCAAATACATAATTTGATTATTCATACAAAATGATTCAAAAGTTCTCTTCTGATATAATTCTAATATGGGAGCATCTCTGAGACTGATTCTATTGACCATTTTCACTCTTGAACTTGGGTTGTTTTCTTGATTTTCTAAATGTATTTTATAATCTTTGATTTTCTACTGAAAGTTTTATATAAAATAATGATAGAGACTTAAGTAAATAATGTTAGTATCAAGAAAAGAGCAGATTTCTTTCCTGTTATTACAAAAGAATGGGGCTGAATCAATTCAACCTGTACTTATTCTGGATCTGAGTTTTGTTACAAGCTTAATATGTTTCCCACTCTAGGATGCTTCCCTGGAAAATTCCATGGACAGAGGAGCCTGGCAAACTATAGTCCACCAGGTTGTAAAGAGCTGGACATGGCTGAGTGACTAATACTAATATGGTTCAGATCATGGCTTTTTTTTTTTTTAATATTTTAGGGTAGAACTTGGACCAAGATCTGAACACTGAGGAGCCTTCCTTGTTTCACAGTTTAATTTTTTCAAATATATGGAAAATCTCATGATTCTTTACAGTCTCTCTTCTAGATTTTTGGCTTTTTGTGCACGTTTTTGAACTCTAGCCCTGCCCTCTGTTCTCTGTGTCTCAGTAAACCTTTCTAGCCTACTTACCACTTCTTAGCTTCTGTAGTGCTCTAGTCCTCTGCTATGTGGGGTTCTTTTTCCCCCCAGATTTATTGAGATATCACTGACACACAACATTGCATGAGTTCATTCTCTAGGAATATATTTCTTATTTCACTTGCCAACCCCTCAGTATTCTGAAGGTAGAAGCCTAGTGTGTCCAAGATGTTTGTCTCTGCTCTCTTACTCTGAAAGACCAGAGGCTTTTTTTTTTTTTTTTGTAGTAACTGCAGAATTAGAGTGTTGTAGAGTTATTTCTCTTAGTACTGTCTCTTTCACCATCAAATATAATGAAGAACAACAATTAAAGGAGTACATGTAAATGCAGTTTAGTTTTTTGGGGATAATGAATTCTTCACACCAGCCTCAGCTCAGTTCAGTTCAGTCGCTCAGTCGTGTCCGACTCTTTGTGACCCCATGAATCACAGCACGCCAGGCCTCTCTGTCCATCACCAACTCCCGGAGGTTACTCAGACTCACATCCATTGAGTCAGTGACCTCATCCTTGGTTGTCCCCTTCTCCTCCTGCCCCCAATCCCTCCCAGCATCAAAGTCTTTTCCAATGACTCAACTCCTCGCATGAGGTGGCCAAAGTACTGGAGTTTCAGCTTTAGCATCATTCCTTCCAAAGAAATCCCAGGGCTGATCTCCTTCAGAATGGACTGGTTGGGTCACTTTGCAGTCCAAGGGACTCTCAAGAGTCTTCTCCAACACCACAGTTCAAAAGCATCAATTCTTTGGCATATCACTATTAAATGATTACTAAAATTTAGGCAGTATCTCTTCACCCACTTTTATGGTTTCCTCCTCCTGAGAAATTCTGCCAGGGATAAGATAAGTTGTGAGTCTGTTCTCTCCTGAGCAGAACCTGAGGCTGTCTGGAATGCATTTCCTTTTATGTGTGTTTGCTTGTAAGTGTGAAAGAGAAGCACTGATTTTATACTAAATTTTGCAAAATCATAATTTTGCAGCTTGAGTAACTTTTCATTCTTAGTGTGGAAATAACGATTTCCTGTGACCTTCTATTCCTCAAAGCTTTTTATTTGAGATTGATTAAAAATACTTTATCCATAATATGTCCATTACTATTTCTATTAACAAAATAAATTGATGGAATAAAACATACATAAATTATATAGATGCAAAGAAATGTATGTAGAAAGATTGGAAAAATATTGCAATAAAAATTTTTGACATTAATTTACTTATCCCCTTGCCAATTGCAATAATTTTAT
>SJYC01146175.1:0-22077 GCA_006408675.1 Madoqua kirkii | reverse complement strand
AAGGAACATTATTTAGTCTTAAAGATAATAAAAGAATATTATTTGCAGCAACATAGTTAGACCTAGAGATTATCATGCTGAATGAAGTAAGTCAGATAGTGAAAGCCAAATATCATATGATACCTCTTATATGTGAAATAGTAAACAAAATGTAGAAAGCAAACATACGCTTATCAAAGAGGAAAAGGGAGAGAGGGTTAAATTAAGAATTTTGGATTAAAAGATATACACTATATACGAAACATAAACAAAGACCTCTCCTCGAGCAGCATCGTGAACTATATTCAATATCTTGTAATAACATAATAGAAAATAGTCTGAAAAAGATTATATATATATATATATATACATATACAGATACACATATATATACACACACACATATAAGAGATTGTTTTGCTATTTACCTGAAACAAACATTGTAAAGCAACTTACTTAAATGAATGAATGATAAGTAAATATTTTAATGTATATAAAGAATATAAACATCTTGTCAGAGCTCTACAAAAATATTTCTGTTGTATGCATACACACATATACATGATATCCTTTACTATGTAGCATTTAAATGTTTTATAATTATGTTGTAGGAACTGGAATATCATTTTAGCCATGGAAATTCAAGTCATACCAGCTATGACCTGCTTACAGTCCCATGAAAAGTGACAGAATTTAACAGGACCTTTTGGTCCTGAATGTAAGTCGTTTCCACATTTTTTCTCATACAATGCACAATTATATTTTGATTTGGTTGTATGTTTTTTATTTGTTTGTTTAGTTTGGTTTTCTCTTCTGATACAGCCTTCTAAGTCACTGGGTATGATGACAGATTGTTATCAGAGGAAACCTGACTTCTTTTTGATCACACCTCTGCCGTGTAAAGAGAGGTGTTTTATCACTGGGAACAGTGTCAATAAGGGTAGCATTAGAAGGGATATTTACTTCACTTCTATGTGAAATAAACAAACAAAATCCCAAAGTACTATATGCTACAGTACTCTTATTTGCTAGTATATTGATAAGTTGGGTCAGTAAAAATAAATAAATAAATAAAGATTAATCTTGCTTTAGCAGCAACTCTTTCTCTTCAGGCCTAACCCTCACGCCTAAGTATCTTATCTTTAAATTACAAAGATATACATTTTCTTACAGTTATTTGTTAGAGACACCACTGTTTTTCTTCTTCCAATTTTGAAAAGTGCATTTGTTCAAAGATTATTTCAAAGACTCTAAGAAATACCTATAATTTGTGGGCACCACTATGAAACTCTTGGTCACCTGAGCGGTAAATAATCAGCTTGGGAACCACAAGGAAAAGTGGGAATTCAAACGTCTAAAATGTGATCTCTCGGTCAGATTTTCTTTCTCAGTATTACTTATGATAGAATGAAGACATCTCTAAGACATCCCCAGTGTTTCATCCCAGCCTTGTGTTTATGCATTAGACTAAATTCAGGCTCTCCACATCATCTGCATTGATCTCTAACTAGCCAGGCCTTACTTTGCTCACTAGAAACTGATGTGAGGAAAGAACAAAGGAGGAGAAAGGAAAGAAAATGACATCATTGGCTGAGCATTAAAAGAGGGACAAGATTACCCTTTACTGCTATGGAGTCTGAAAGGCAACAATCGCCTTTTTCTCAAATTAAACTTGATACTTTATAGTGGAGTAGAGCCAGTCAGCAACGCTATGATAGTTTCAGGTGGAGCAAAGGAACTCAGTCACATATATCCATGACTCCATTCTTCTCGAAACTCTGCTACTCCCAGCCAAGCTGCCCATAACGCTGAGCAGGAGTTTCCCACACTTTTCAGCAGGTTCTTATTGATTATCCATCTTAAATACAACAGAAATAGCTTTTTTTTTTTCAGGCATTCATTTTGTCTATATGTGAGAAACCAATGAAACAATTGTAGGAAAAATTCCCCTCTGCTTGTGGAAGACGGAAAGCTAGCCAAATGAACTGTTTCTGAGTCTACTGGTATTCCTAAAGAATTCTTCTTGAAGCTTTCCTCTTTTCACTGTATCCCTCCCAACCCCTCTTGGTGGGTCTCTCCCTCTCCTCCATCTCTCTCTACCCCTAAATCATTAGACAATTTATTTAAAGACAGAAAAGTGTTTTCAATTTCTTAGAAATGATATATCATATAAATTGGAACAATAGCAAAAAAAAATGTTGATGTATGGCAAAACCAATACAGTATTGTAAAGTAATTAGCCTCCAATTAAAATAAATAAATAAATATATATTTAAGTGTTTCTCCCTGGAAGCACCAATTGTAACACAAAGCAGTGGGATTTTATAATGAGCTGCAAAAGTCTCTCTTAAACAAAATTAAGCTTTTACTGGAAAGCCACAATACTTAATGCATTACACCCATAGAGAAAGGAAAAAAGTGGAAAGAGCAGGAAAAACCCAGGAAAACAAACCTTAAAACTGTAGTTAGTTCATATTCTTTTTAGAATTTTCATTCTCTAAAGGAAAAGACAGGGCTTCCCTGGTGGCACAGAGGTTAAAGTGTCTGCCTCTAATGTGGGAGACTGGGCTCAATCCCTGGATTGGGAAGATCCCCTGGAGAAGGAAATGGTAACCCACTTCAGTGTTCTTGCCTGGAGAATCCCATGGATGTAGAAGCCTGGTAGGCTATGTCCAAGGGGTCGCAAAGAGTTGGACACGACTGAGCGACTTCACTTTAACTTTCTTTACTTTTAAAGGAAAAGGCATTAGCGGTGGTGGGGGGTGGGAGGTGGGGGGTGGGGTGGGGTTGGTTAAGGATTTTTTGTTTGTTTTTCCAGAAGAGAGCCACACCATCTGAATTAAGAAATTTAAGATTTATTCCAAACTAGGAAGAACCTAGGATGAATAAAGGATAAATAATTCTCAGAGTTTCCACAGATGTATTTCCAAATATCATGAAGTCAGCTTTAGTAGTTTATAAGCTGATGACTACAGACACCATAAATCAGTCCCTATGGGGCAACAAATTAAGGACAATTACATATATTCTGGAGAAAAGTTTTAAAATTTACCCATAAGAAGAAAAAAAATGTTAAAACACAGAAGCAGTCAGAAAGCTAGAATACACTATTTTATTGATATTTTCTGTTAAGTGTATTAGTGATTATCAACAAAGGGATATTCAAGAATGTCTGCAGGCATATTTGATAGTCACAATTCGAGGAATGCGCTCTTCCCACCTAGTGTTACTCACACCAACCACAGTGGGAAACATACCAAAATGCCAAGGAAAGCCCTTCACAACTTCACACGCATACAACCCAGATTTCCGTAGTGCCAGCATTCAGGCGCCATGGTTGAAATTTCAGAGCCAATCCTGTTAGCTAAATGATCCACAATTTTTCAGACTTCTTAAGGGAGAAGAAGTCTTAAGTCCTACCAGAATGTTATAAGAGCATGAATATGACTGTATAATAAGATGCCAGCACATGACAGAGCTTGGCTCTGAAGGGTAAAGGTTGGTTTGGAGCCTGGCAATCACAGTTTGGGAAAGGAGTAAATTATACAGCGTTGATCGCAGTTGGAATTTCAGAGCCCGGTGGGAACTTAGAAGTCACCTAATATAATCTTTGTATTTTATGATAAGGAAATGAGTATTGAAATACTAAAGATGTAAAATCACAGAATTAATAAGCAGTAAGCTAGGGTTAAATTGTAACCCTCTTGTGTGTCCACTGCTCTTCAGTAGCCCAAGCATTACAATCATATTCTTTTCAAAGAAATATGCTAAACGTCTAAAATTAAGAAACGTAATGCAAGAGAAATACTAAAGATAAACAACAAAAACAAAAACTCTTCTACTAAAGATGTAAAATCACAGAATTAATAAGCAGTAAGCTAGGGTTAAATTGTAACCCTCTTGTGTGTCCACTGCTCTTCAGTAGCCCAAGCATTACAATCATATTCTTTTCAAAGAAATATGCTAAACGTCTAAAATTAAGAAACAGTAATGCAAGAGAAATACTAAAGATAAACAACAAAAACAAAAACTCTTCACATGTCAACAAATTTTAATTATGATTTCAGAAAAATGCGTGAGTGTAAGTCACTTCATTCTTGTCCAACTCTTTGTGACCCCATGGACTGTAGCCTGCCAGGCTCCTCTGTCCATGGGATTCTCCAGGCAAGAAGACTGGAGTGGGTTGCCACGCCCTCCTACAGGGGTCCTTCCCCACCTGGGATGGAACCTGTGTCTCTTAAGTCTTCTGTATTGGCAAGCAGGTTCTTTACCACTAGTGAGTGCCCTCTGGGAAGCCATTTAGGAAGGCACGTACTCTCTTTAACAGCAGTCTCATCTAAAAATGAGTACAAGAATATTTGTTAATTTTTAAAAACCCGTCATCTAAAGTTCAGACTGTAGATAACAATGTCAGTTATTCATTTAGGTCCTTCACAAGTGTAGAATATACAACTTCAAGATTATCTTACTTGTGCAACTGCCATGAGAATCTCAAAAGGCTCATTTATGCACATGCTCTAACATCTAAATGTCAGTATTCACATCTGCTTGGTTACAACTCGTGGCATGTTGATTAACCTCTGACATATCATTGGAAACATAATCAAGTGTCTAATACTGACATGAACATTGACTATGACACAGACGGAATTAGACTCATAGACACTGCACACTGGAAGAGTAATCAAACAGGACTCGGGAATTAGAAATAATCTGCAACAGGGAATTAATGTAAAAGGAAGCTTGCTCCTTGGCGCAAAAGCTATGACAAACGTAACCAGCGTATCAAAAGTCAGAGACATCGTTCTGCCTACAAAGATCTGTATACTCAAAGCTGATTTTTCTGGGAGTCATGTATGGATGTGAGAGGTGGACCGGAAAGAGGTCTGAGCACCAAGGAATTGATGCTTTCAAATGGTGGTCCTGAAGAAGAATCTTTTGAAAGTCCCTTGGACTGCAAGGAGATCAGTCAATCCTAAAAGAAATCAACCCTGAATATTCATTGGAAGGACTGGTACTGAAACTGAAGCTCCAATACTTGGCCACCTGATGCAAAGATCCAACTCATTGGAAAAGACCCTTTATGCTGGGAAAGATTGAAGGCAGGACAGGAGAAGAAGGGGATGGCAGAGGATGAGATAGTTGGGTGGCATCACCAACTCAATGAACATGAGTTTGAGCAAACTCTGGGAAATGATGAAGGACAGGGAAGCCTGGTGTGCTGCAGTCTATAGTGTCGTAGAGTCAGACATGACTTAGCGACTCAACAACAATGAGAAAACAGTGATAATCCTAAAGGCAAAAAATTACACTCAGAATAGGAAGTGGACCAAAGTCAACGGATAAAGGATTGGTGGGAAAGTGTAAATAAAAACCACAACAGCCTACATACGATACAGATCAAATGCCGTAAGAAGGACCGTATCAAGTTTTTAGAAAACATTTATTGTCCCACAGAAAGTTTTAATTTTATTTGTCCTCAAACCGTAGTGAACAGTTCAGTGAAGTATAAGAGATGTCCTCTCCACCTGCCAGCAGCTGAGACACAGACTGAGTCACAGTCTCTCTACTGACTGCTTCAGTGACCAGAGAAAGGGCAAGCTCAGCCGATGCCAAACACATCCATGCAACAACAAAATCCCACAAATCATGCACATTATTTTTTAGTAAATGTGTGTGACATATCTTAATATATCAGGTGAGCTTTTGTAGTGAAAATGTAATCATATTATCTGACTTTATACTGATACTCTATATGTCTAGAAAATCATAATAAAATATAATTTTGTGTTTATCAGTGTCTACACATATCCAAATTTATAGAAGAGCATCCTTTTTTTAGGCAAAATTTTAAGGAAAGATAGAAAGCAACATTTGGGAGCAGCAACAAAAAGCTGCTCATCCTGGAAAACAAAATATTTCTCATCCTTCTCATCCAGGAAAAAACATGGAAAAGGAAAACCTCAAAAAGTTATGTTATTTCACAGGCCACAGAACAAAGACTTAAGTGTGACATTAACTTCTTCAATTTTCTAACTGTTACTAGATGTAAGGAGTGAAATGATCTTCTGTATAGGTTAAAAAACAAAAGCACACACGTGTAGTTAAATTGTATATCCTTCAATGACTGATGTCAAATAAACCCAACGAGAACACAAGTGGCGTGACTGCAGGAGTAATCTGCACTCTGTTCCCCCTTGCATGCCTGTCATCACCCAAGCACCAACCTGAGACCGTTGTCTTCAAACTAGTTTGAGCGTGAGTTTGATATAACCATTATGCACAGATAAAGCTGATTTGTGTCACGAGGAAAACTGCAAGTTTAAAAAGGAAAAAAAAAATGGTGAGGAAAACTTTTAATTATCACAGTTAGGTACAACTGGAATTGTTGTGTAAGTCCTCTGTTAGGAAGGTGAATTTATATCTAGTGCTTAATATTCCAGGCACTGTGCTAAGCGATTCACTTGATGAAATAGCTTATTTAGTCTTCCTTGAAAATAATAGTATCATCATCCTCTGTTTTCTGAAAGGAAAAATTGAAACGCAGAGAGGTTGAGTAAATTATCCAAGATCACATAGTTTGTAAGAAGTGGTAATCAAATCCAGATTATATTGTCTCTAAAGCGAGACCATATTTCTTTTTGCAAATCTTCTGAGGAATCCTCTCTGACATTTTCTGTTGAACCCCTGACCTAGAAGAGATGGAAGTCAGATTAAAACTGATTTTGCTGTTATCATTGAATATTTTCAGTCTCTATTTGTATAGAAATTACTATTCTACAGAAATAATCATAATTTAGTGATTTCAACGTGAAGTGGAAGAGACAGTCTTTGTTAGACACACGAAAGTTAACCAGGAGGTTATCAGAATGTGAGTCTAAAAATATGAAGAAAACCCACATTTATTGTCTTACCTAAGAAAATTGTGATTTCAGAAAATAAAAGATTAATATAGTTTCTCATCTTTCCAAGCCATTAAACCACCTTCCAATTTCATTAGTCAATCATGAGGGGTTTTTACAGTTCCCCATCTTAAATGTCAATCTCTGATGTGTGATTTTGTCAAGTAAATGGTAAAACTATAAGAAGATACAGAATAAGTATTTTTTATTCAATTCAATGAATCTCCACCTTAGTAAATTTCAACATATGCACAACGAGCCTTACCTAATTCTACGGAGTGGTTGACAGAAGTTAGACACTTGTCAGACTCCCAAATGTGTGACTCTTTTAACCTGAATTTTCCTTCAATCAAATTATGAAATTTAGAAAAATAGAGCTAAATGTAGATAACTATCTGGGAAATATGGGCTCTGCTAGCACAGTCTTTACACAGGCACAACTGCAGTTCCTCTTCATCAGAACCCAAGCTTCATGAGGGCAGCATGAATCACTGGCTGGAGGCTGGGCCACTGCGTTAGAAGAGAGGCAACACTGTGCATCCAGTTACTGGGATTCAGGGCAGTATTATCCAGAAAAATCGAAAATAAATCTTCATGTGAACAGTTCTACAATTTCCTCTCTTTCTCTCACTCTCTGTTTCTGTCTGTCTCTGTCTCTCCGTCTGTCTCTGTCTCTCTGTCTCTCTCTATATATATACACACACATATATTTCCTGAAAAAATAACCACAAAACATATACAAGGATGTTCATTTTAGCAACACTTTTAATAAGCTTAAAGCAATCTCAATTTGTACCCCAGGGAAACTGCTAGATTGACTATGTTGTAATCATACTATAAAATCATGTATAAAAGTTTAAAAGGAAGGCAGAAAAATATGCACTATATAGAAAATTCTAAAGCATACAATTTGTGTATAAAAAATTGCAGAAATATAAATACATATATATGATGATAAATATATATAAAATATGGGCTCAGACATATTTCTATATGAACACATATAAATGTAAAATGCATAAAAAACCGCAAGGTCATTGACTCAAATGAAATATGTGGATAAATTTTGGGATGTGAACGGCAAATTTTCACTTTGTTAATATCATGTTATTATATCATGAATGTTTATAAGAATGTCCCTATCATCAGCTTGTATATCTAAAAATAAGTAAAACAGTGAATTAAAAATATAGTTCTTTTATAAAGCAAATTCGAGAATTCTCAAGTAGGAAAGCTAAGGACTTGGTAATAAGTGCCTTGAAGTATTAAGTGATACATTAGAGAAATATTTGTAGATGTGTTGAGTTATTCTGTGTTCCTTAGTGAATCAGCCTCGAGGCTCACGGCAGAACCTTCTGCAGGATTGCTTGTGGTCCTTAAATAGCTTACACTAAAATGGGAATTAGAGGTGGCTACTTGGTTTCAAGTAGAATATAATCTGTAAGTTTGACTGTACCAGAAAAACCCATCCTACTTTCCACAATATTAATGCTTTTTAAAATGACTGCCTTCCCACTCACAGTATGCAAGTTACACATTCGGTGTATCTTATTGACACAAGTGATGGGAGTAGATGAAGCTCGGAACCCAGCTGGATGAGTCTACAGACGAGACCACACCAGTCGGGTTCACACAGGACAGTCTGAGGTCGTGCTGAGTCATAGGACAAGAGGCATGCGCACAAAGACCTCCCGAATTCTCCTGCAGACACACCTGAAAATGACATACAACACGACTTCTTTTCCCTCTCAAATTTACTTTCATTTTAAGAGGCCCATGTTCTTAAAAGGAAGCTTTTCTCTTGTCCTCCCAGTTAAGCAAAAGTATTTCTTGCATCAGAATTACCATGAATTACGAATCATCCTAAATTTGCAAAATAAAGGTGGTGATATTTGAACTGAGGAATATAAAAAACGGTGTTCTCAGAAATGAAAATGATCTATATATTAGTTCACTATTTACTTACATACGCAAAAGCAGATAGAAATCTGTTTTGGATAGTAAATTTAATTACAATAATTTAAAGGAGTGAAAATTAGGAGATTTATTTTTATAGCAGAAGTCTATTATCTTAGAAGCCTTAATTTTCATTTCATTCATTTCATTATCATTATGCCCAAGTCCTGTAATGTATTTCCTTTATAATGATTACCTATATCAAAACTGGTTTGGAAGATCTTTGAACTCCTGTTTTTCATTCTCTTTTTAAACTCTACTTGTCTCTTTGATCAGCATATTACTCTTGCAGCTTCTGCCTGATATAAAGCAGCTTGTATGGCTGCATACTGTGTTTCTGTGGCCCAAATATAAAAAAACAAATGACAGAAATTAAGGAAAGAAAGTCTTTGGGGCAGAGTGGACAGCATTCACCCAGCATCTCGATTAATGCTAACTCTGAAGCCTTGTGATGAACAATAGAGGTTTCTCACCATGATCTTCATTAGCATATCCCTGTGACTTGCAAGAAATAATTTGCACAGTCCCAGGTTTAATGCTAACCCGAAGCTCTCTAATTCTGTAATAGCTTTCTAACCACAATCATTTGCTGCCCTTTTTTTTTTTTTTTTGATTGAAGGGTGCAAAGGTGACGCCCATTTCCTTCCTTTCTTCTGTTTCCACTTGCTAGATAATTAACTAGAAATAGATTATAGTAACTTGACTCATTCTTTATATGGTACTTGACAATGTATATTTTTAGACTGGCTTTACAAACCAGACGAATTATTTTGAAATATGAGGGTAAAATTATCTCACAGTGCACAAAATGGCAGGTTTTATCAGGCTGGTCCTCACAAGTACAGGCTATTGCCCAAGACTACCCGTATCGCTCCTTTACCTCATCCCTCCCCATTTTTATCGTTTTTTTTTTTTTAGGTAAAGCAATATAGACCTCTGTGTCTCCAATTTTCCCCTCATATCCTCCTTGAATTGGTGAATTATTGCATCTAGTAGGACTGTGTACATGGAAAATCCAGAGGACAAGAATAGGGTAGAATGGGTTTGGTGTGCTGCAGTCCATGGGGTTGCAAAGAGCGGGACACGGCTGAGCGACTGAACTGAACTGCAGGTTTGGAAGCCCTCTTCTTAAACTTCCACACTTGCTAGGATCTAGAAATAATGGCCCCCCACTCCAGCACTCTTGCCTGGAGAACCCCATGGGCGGAGGAGCCTGGTGGGCTGTCATCTATGGGGTCGCGAAGAGTCGGACACGACTGAGCGACTTCACTCTCACTTTCATGCACTGGAAAAGGCAATGGCACCCACTCAAGTGTTCCTGCCTGGAGAATCCCAGGGACGGGGGAGCCTGGTGGGCTGCCGTCCCTGGGGTTGCACAGAGCCGGACACGACTGAAGCGACTTAGCAGCAGCAGAAATACGTGCACAACATGCACAGTGAGCCGAGTTCTCACTTTAACATGTGGTGGAATCTGAAAGGCCTGGGATAGCCGGTCTTCCTTCTCTGACGGCCAGCGCCTTCCCGAGCGGAGCTAGGGGAGAGTCTGAGCGCTGCCTCCCAGGCGCGGATGGAAGGACCGTCCCTGCTGCGGCGCAGCGCAGGGAGACGTGCGGAAGCAGGGAGAGGTGCGGGGAGCAGGGAGAGGTGCGGGGAGCAGGGAGAGGAGCAGGGAGAGGTGCGGGAGCAGGGAGAGGTGCGGGGAGCAGGGAGAGGAGCGGGGAGCAGGGAGAGGTGCGCAGAGCTGGGAGAGGTGCGGGAGCAGGGAGAGGTGCTGGCGCAGGGAGAGGTGCGGGGAGCAGGGAGAGGTGCGGGAGCAGGGAGAGGTGCGGGGAGCGGCCAGGCTGCGGCTCGCGGGGGAATCCAAGTGCAGGTGTGAGAGTCCCCGCGTTAGGTGTGCGTGAGATCTGAGTGGGAGCAGTCTCAAAATTCCTGTCAGAAAGCTTTCAGGAAGAAAGAACAAAGTACGGAAGCAAGCTGCAACAGGATGAACAGTGTCCGCAGAAGAACTCAGACCTTACATACCACGTGCTGCGTGACTCCGTTTACAGTCAGTGTGTGGGGTGCTCACCAAAGGCGTCTCTAGTGCCAGAAGGAGGACGTCTGTAGCTTATGCAGCCTGAGGGTGAGAACAGTCAGCTCAGCTGGGAATGAGGCTTGGTTTTGGAATGATGAAAACAGTCTCGACTGTGTTAATAATGATTCAACTCTGTACATTTGCTAGGACTCATTGAAACATTTAAAAATGAATACACTCGTTGCATCCTGAGTACCACTCAGAAAATGTGGAAACAGAATATCCCCGCCATACTGACTTTTTCATTTATTGAATATGGTAATCGGATAGTAGTTCATTTTACTACCTCACACTTGTATTTCATTTTGTAATGGTTCCTTTTACCAGCAATGGGCTACAAAAGGAGGGGAACAGAGTAAGATACAGTTAATGAAAAATTCATGACTTTCCACTTCTCAAGAAAGTTGAAAATGAATTGCATGCTGCCTGAAATCTTGGTTTATGTTTACTATTCCCTATGGCGATCATGGCGACATCACTGAGGAGAGAGCTGTAGGTCACAAATCTGCTAGAGACACATGGGCATTGACTTCAAAGGGTTATTATTATTTTGTGAAGAATATGCTTGAAGTAAATATTTTGCTATTTAAATCTGCAGTGTTTATACATATCCTTTTGTAAAGCATGATTGTTCAGTTAAATTATTTCCATAACAATTTCATTTAACTTTAATTCTACATATTCTCATTCAGGAATGAATAATGGAGCATTAGGTGTGAATACGTTGATTTCATTAGTGGCAGAAAAGCTTCACAAACAATTAAATGATTTGGGCTGCCAGATTCTGATTATGGAAAAAAAAAGTGGTTCATTTCAAGGTAGTTTGATTTTGTTCATCCAACTCATGGACTCTAAGTAAAACTTTTAGAAGATCATTCTGTCTAAGGTAACACATTTTATACATTATAAATTTAGTAAAAAGCTAAAGGTAGAAGATAAAATTGTTTGGTTTTTGTTCAGTTATGAAACAATATAAGTTTTGCTGAATCAAAGTACTGTAATGAATACAATTATTAAGAAACCTATAAGATAATATGCTAGGAAGTGATTATTTAACTTCCATAATGTACAATTTAAACCAAATAATGAATCCAATTAAAATGTGAAAGAGTTCATATATGTGTGAGTGCATAGTCAGTCATGTCAGATTCTTTGTGACCCCATAGACTATAGCCCACCAGGCTCTTCTGTCTATGAAATTTTCCAGACAAGATACTGGAATGGCTTGCAGTTTCCTCTTCTAGAGGATCTTTCTCGATGCAGGGATCAAACCCATTGGCTGGTGGATTCTTTACCACTGGGTCACCTTTTAAGCCCTAGTTCAGATACTCAAACATATGTGTGTGTACATATATATTTAATATTTAATTTGCAAATAAATATATAGAGTTCATATATAATACAGTTAATTAGTAACTCTGAGGTTACTAATTAATTAACTAACTAACTAAAGTAATGTTACTGAAAGTCAACATTCAGAATATTAAGATCATGGCATCTGGTCCCATCACTTCATGGCAAATAAATGGGAAAACAATGGAAACAGTGACAGACTTTATTTTCTTGGGCTCCTAAATCACTGCAGATGGTGACTGCTGCCATAAAATTAAAAGACACTTGGAAGAAAAGCTATGACCAACCTAGAGAGCATATTAAAAAGTAGAGACATTACTTTACCAACAAAGGTCTGTCACATCAAAGCTATGGTTTCTCCAGTGGTCATGTATGGATGTGAGAGTTGGACTATAAAGCTGAGTACAGAAGAACTGACGCTTTTGGACTGTGGTGTTGGAGAAGACCCTTGAGAGTCCCTTGGACTGCAAGGAGATCCAACCAGTCCATCCTAAAGGAGATCAGTCCTGGGTGTTCATTGGAAGGACTGATGCTGAAGCTGAAACTCCAATACTTTGGGCACCTGATGCAAAGAACTGACTCATTTGAAAAGACCCTGATGCTGGGAATGATTGAAGGCAGGAGGAGAAGGGGACAATAGAGGATGAGATGGTTGGATGGCATCACTGAGTCAATGAACATGGGTTTGGGTAAACTCCAGGAGCTGGTGATGGACAGGTAGGCCGGGCGTGCTGTGATTCATGGGGTCACAAAGAGTCAGACACGACTGAGTGACTGAGCTGAACTGAACTATGAGGCGGTCGTATGGTTTCTCTTAGAGAAATTAAGCTACAAATTTTTATTGCAAAGCTGAAGTTGAGTACCAAAGTGCATATTTCAGTATAGCAGTGGGCAGTCTTTTTTGTCAGTAATCCTATGTTATAAATGTGAGGACCTTTTAAAAAATGACACTAAAGGACACACTAAGTATAAGCCAAATCAAAGAAGCTATTTATTGGAGGACAAAGAGGAAAATATTAGAGCAGAAATAGAATAAGTTTATCAGTAAAGACTTGCAGAGAAACTGTTAGGCCAATATTCAGAGGGAAACAAGCTGCTGAGAAGGAGAGAAGAGGAAGGTTGGCTTGAAGGACTATCTGTGGAAAAGCTACCCCAGCTGCTACTTTTTATATCCTTGGACTCATGCATAGCACTTGGCAGTCAAGGACATAATCTCAGACATATAACTGAAAACTCTTCTCTAAAAAAAAATGAATTTTCTGAGAGATCCTGGCATTTCTGATGTGGTTCTGACATACTATATTGACTCTTCTTTTATACTCTTGCATTTCATATGCAAGAAATATATATCTTGGACATCCAAAAAAAAAAACTGCATTTACATATATTGTAAAGAAAAGGAAAATCTACATCAACTATTGATATTAATTAAACTAAGCTTTTATTCTTAAATACAGCAGGAAAAAAAAAATTTCCGAATAATTGAGGAAAAAATAGAAAAAGTACTAAAAGAGAGAAGATAAAAGGGGAAAGTGAAAGTAAAATTGGAAGAAAATGTCACAGAGCTATTCAGACCAGAGTTTTCAAAGTAAAGGATCTATAAAATTTCATCTGTAAAATGGAATACTCAGTAATAGAAAGGAACAGAACACAAATATAAACAACAATATAAATGAATCTCAGGTGCTTTACATTAGCTGAAAAGAGCCCGTCTCAAAAGACAGCATACTACATGATTGCATTACATCGAATTCTGGATAAAGTAAAAACACAGGAGAAGAGACAGGTCAGTGGCTAAGAGGGGTGGACGGAGAGAGGAGGGCATGAATTGAAAACGGCACAGGGGAAAGACAAACAAACTAGGTCATCCAGGAACTCTCACGAAGACAGACGTTAGTTTGCCAAGATAACACATCTATTTCCATATGTCAGATATAACCAACACTTTTGTGCCAGAAATCCAGGACTAGTAAATAAGGGTTCGCCTAATGACCTGCCTCTGACCGAACTAGCCCATGAGCTTGCCAAACAGAATTATTTGATGCCCTTGATCAGGTGTGGTTTGGCATCAAGTCATGATGATTTCTGTATACAGATCACTACTGCTGCTGCTGCTAAGTCGCTTCAGTTGTGTCCAACTCTGTGTGACCCCATTGACGGCAGCCCACCAGGCTCCCCGTCCCTGAGATTCTCCAGGCAAGAACACTGGAGTGGGTTGCCATTTCCTTCTCCCATGCATGACAGTGAAAAGTGAAAGTGAAGTCGCTCAGTCGTGTCTGACTCTTTGTGACCCCATGGGCTGCAGCCCACTAGGCTCTTCTTTCCAGGGGATTTTCCAGGCTAGACTCAAGTGGGGTGCCATCGCCTTCTCCAACAGACCACTAGGGAGATGTTAACCACATAAATTTAGGCCTGAGTCTACATATTCCAGGGTGATTGTAAAGTCTATATAAAAGTAAGACATTAGCCCTCAAATATGTGCATGCATTCCCCAAGACATCCCAGAATCCTGTGTCTGTGAAAGTTTGTTATAAAGCCTAAAGCCATAACAACCAGTGGCATGATCGTGCGGTTACATTTCCGTTTCCCTGGGCTGTCGTGATGCTCGCCCTCTAAAGAGGATCCTAATGGCCGAGTACAGACACTTAGGAGGCCAGCTGATCTATTAGAAGCAGCTGGTAACAAAGGACATTGGGGTTCAAAGGAAAAGCGATACCCAGCTTGTTATATTTTAGCAAAATTATGACTAAATTGCAGGCAGATATTTGCCTAGTACCAAGAATTGACTAACAATGTAAAAAGCAATATTAAGAATTGAGTTCATGTAAGTAACATACTTAAAAGTAGCCAGCAAAAGAAGTAAACAAGAGCTTTGAAACTAAGGAACAAAATCATAAAGATTAACACATGAGAAACTGCAGTCAAGTTCTAGACAACTTTTGTGCAAGTGCCCAACATCTCACTCAATCATGAACTTGATTCAACTTCCTTGAATGGGGTAGTTCCTTACAGAATGTGTCTGTCTGAGGGGCGGTGTCGGGGGCTGGGGAGAGGCACACTAAGAACCCGCCACTGTGGTCTCTGTCTAATAAGGAGAGCAGCAGAGGACGGTGACTTCAGTATGCTTTTGTTGCTTTGTGCAGTCACTAAGCCATGTCCAACCCTCCAGCCCGCGGGACCACAGTACTCCAGGCATCCCTGTCCTTCACTACCTCCTGGAGGTTGCTCGCATTCATGATCACGGACTGAGTCAGTGATGCCATCCAATCATCTCATCTTCTGCC
The DNA here is from genome assembly GCA_006408675.1 of Madoqua kirkii. Lineage (NCBI taxonomy): Eukaryota > Metazoa > Chordata > Mammalia > Artiodactyla > Bovidae > Madoqua > Madoqua kirkii. The sequence continues at coordinate 6,529 of SJYC01146175.1, read as the reverse complement.
ACCCCCTTCTCTTTTTGTCTTCAATCTCCCAGCATCAGGGTCTTTTCCAATGAGTCAGCTCTTCCTATCAGGTGGAAAAAGTATTGGAGCTTCAGCTTCAGTATCACTCCCTCCAGTGAATATTTAGGATTGATTTCCTTTAGGATTAACTGCTTGGATCTCCTCACAGTCCAGGGACTCTTAAGAGTCTTCTCCAACACCACAGTTTAAGAGCATCAGTTCTTCGGTGCTCAGCTTTTTTTATAGTCCAGCTCTCACATCTATACATGACCACTGGAAAAACCATAGCTTTGACTATACAGACGTTGGTCGGCAAAGTAATGTCTTTGTTTTTTAATACACTGTCTAAGTTGGTCATAGCTTTTCTTCCAAGGAGCAAGTGTCTTTTAATTTCATGGCCCATTTACATTTTAGTATGTTTTATGTTGCTTTCATTAAGAGACATGAATCCGAGGACGAATCCCTAGAATGTTCACTGGCTTTCTGATTAACAGTACATGATGAAGCCCTTGTACATCAAGATTTAAGAACACCGTTTTAATGACATTGCTTATGGAAAAGTATGCTTTCAGGTTTTAGGTTGGTCAAGAATTATTCAAGAGGATGTTGAGAAAAGATTGTGTACAGATGCTGATGATTAGACTGCATGTTGAGTCCTTTCGGATATTTAACAACATCAGTTTGTAATAAGACTGAGTGTACGATTGGGGGAGCTTTTCCTAAGCACATCTAACATATAGTTATCAGTTCACAGGAAAAGCCATCTTCAACACCTGGGAGAGCTGGCCTCACTGCCATTAAAGCCGATGCGTAAAGAAAGCATGGAGGAGCCGCATGATGGGACATTATTTGGCAAGAGAAAGGCGTACCTGATAGGCACACATTATCACATGGATAAATGTTAACATAATTATTCTGAGAAATAAAATCCAGAAAAAGTAAAAATATGGTATAATTTCACTTCTGTAATATTCTAGAAAATGCAAACATCTATAAACAGGTAGGTCAGTCTTCTCTGGAGCCAGCATTGGGACAGGAGAAGTTAGAAAGCAGAAATTAACATAGGGAATAGAAAACTTTTGAAACTGATGGCTATATTCTTTATCTGGACAGAATGATGTTTCATATGTGCAAACATGTCAAATTGCATGCTTTAAATATGTGCAGTTTATTATCATTCTATCTCAATAAAGCTTTTATGAAAAAAAAACTTTAAAAAGCCATTCACCATGGTAATATCAGTTAAGTATTATTTTCTAGCTTGTAATTTAAAATGGGCTTTAGCAAGAATAATAATGTATTTAGAAACTTTGAATCATGAGAAATTTAAGTTTAGTCTTATTTAGAGAAGATTATTTCATATAATTAATATAACAGATATAGAGTTATCTTTAAAACAAGATTAGTAACTCATTTCAGTTAGTTGCACTTTTGAAAGCTGCTATTTTATCTTGAATCAAAGCCTTTTCTTCTTATCTTGTAACTATAGTAACAAAAGTTATTACTTAAATTTACTTGTTCGCATTTCTTAAAGCAAAAGAATCAGTTAATTAACTTTTTCTTACACATTTTAGCTGTTTATTTGAACTAGACATTCCTAGAAGGTTCACATAATGATAGAATGATTGTTTTTTTCTCATCAATTTACCTTTTAAATTTCTCAAGTGAGGGGAAAAAAAATAGAGAAACAGAAAAAAAAAGGGAGGGTGAGAGATGTTTTAGCTTCAGACACATATAAAATGAACTGTGACTGCCTGGCATCTTCCGGTAAAGCTGAAGCGGGGAGAAGGCAGAGGGTCTGTGGGGACTGCATGGGCCTGGGAGTTTGGGAGAAATAAAGGGGGTAAGGAGAGGTGAGCGGGGGATCAAGGCAAGTGGGACAGGCTTTAGAGCCATTCACAAAAGCAGCAGTCTCCAGTTTTTTGTCAGTTTCATTTGTCTCTGGTATCAGTTTCTTAGGGCTTCCATTATTAACTACCACAAACCACTAGGCTTTAAAAATCAGAAATTTCAAAAATTCTGGAGGATAGAATTTCAATATCAAGATACCAGCAGGGCCCTGCTCTGTCTAAACGCTGCAGGAAAGAAGCCTGTGGCCTCTTCCAGCTTCTAACGGTTGCCGGCGATCCCTAAGATTCCATGCCTTTCTTGCTGCGTCTCTCCAGCTGCTGCCCCTGTCCACATGGCTTCTTTCCTCTGTGTTTCTGCATCCAGACCGCCTTCTTCTGCCATTATCAACACAGTGGCAACCACATTTAGAGCAAAGTACTACCTCGCTTTAACTTGATTACACCAGCAAATACTCTGTTTCCAAATGAGATCACATTCACAGGTGTTGGGGTTAGGAATTGAGCATACATTTTGGGGGAAAACAATTCAACCCACCACATCTCTGCCAGAATCCTTTTATGGATGAAAGTTTGGAGTTTTAGCTGCCTCTAGGAGCTTTACAATACTAATTATGGACAGCAGACAATTTCCCATTGTACTTTTGTTCTCTTTTATTATATAAAATATTCTATAAATGAATAATCTTGTGCTAAAAATTTCACGAATTCCTGTGGCCACAATAATTCCAAATATCCTTGGTGAGACTGTGTCATTTAAAGAGACAGGCAAATAAATTAGCAGAGTAGTATGTATACGTGAAAAAGATTGGCTTCCAAGTAAAGGGGCTGACTGAGAATAAGATGATCCATGATAAATATACAGCTGCTAAGAATGATTCCTGTTTAACTTCCTATTTTAGAATCTAGTTAAAAAAAATCATCAGCAAGATTATGACAAAACAGCTAAACAGGGAGGTTTCAGAGACAGTAAAACAGCATGGAGAAAAGTCCTTATATGGTTTTTAAAATGTGTCTCAAAACAAGCTTTTCCAAAGAGTGCCTGACCTAAGAAACTGTCTGAACTCCTCAGCTCTAAGTTAAACATACGCTTATCATGATTGGCCAGCACCTTCCTGTCGACTCCATCTAATAGGCAACAGCAAGGCATATAAAATCAATGAAATGCAGGCAATCAAAGGCTTAGAAGCCAAAAATCAGAAGAGAACACCAAAAGATAGGCAAAACACATATCCTGAGATGTGATACTGAAAGGCTTAAAGAACGCATCAAAACTCTAGTTCAGGACCAAATTTAATTATATCAGAGGGCAGAAATGGTCTTAGATGTATGCACTGTTATCTACTTAAGAGTCCTGGCCCTCAGCAATAAATCTCAGACAGATCTTGATGTAATCTCCAATTTCTTAGTCAGCCAGTGACTACCATGAACTAGCCAGTGGTCAGACAAGGTCAGATGTATTAACTCTCAAAAATGTCCCTCAACGCAAGGAAGGCAGGCACCTGGGAATGCTACTCACGGAGAGGAGGAGAGAAACAGGTTTTTCAAAGTTAAGCTTCTGCTGAAAGTTCGCAGAGGATCTAAGGGGAGAATCCACTCTGAAAGCGGGGTTAGGAGAAGCGGGAAGTAAGCTGTTAGTGTCAGTTGCTCAGTCATGTCTGGCTCTGGGAGCCTGTGGACTGCAGCCCGCCACGCTCCTCTGTCCACGGAACTCTCCAGACATGAATACTGGAGTGGGTGGCCATTTCCTCCTTCAGGGATCTTCTTGACCCAGGGGTCAAACCCTGGTCTCCTGTGATGCAGGTGAATTCTTTACTGTCTTGGCCACCAGGGAAGCACTGATGCTAACATGAATTAAGGCAGTTTAGGAATTGAGTATGTCAGTATTAATAATTACAAGGTGATACTTTGTCCCCCCGAATTCCAATTGAGCTATTTCAAATCCTAAAAGATGATGCTGTGAAAGTGCTGCACTCAATATGCCAGGAAATCTGGAAAACTCAGCAGTGGCCACAGGACTGGAAAAGGTCACTTTTCATTCCAATCCCAAAGAAAGGCAATGCCAAGGAATGTTCAAACTACCACGCGATTGCACTCATCTCACAAAGTAGCAAAGTAATGCTCAAAATTCTCCAAGCCAGGCTTTAACAGTACATGAACCGTGAACTTCCAGATGTTTAAGCTGAATTTAGAAAAGGCAGAGGAACCAGAGGTCAAATTGCCAACAGCCGCTGAATCATCAAAAAAGCAAGAGAATTCCAGAAAGACATTTACTTCTGCTTTATTGACTGACTGCCAATCTCTTTGACTGTGTGGATCACAACAAACTGTGAAAAATTTTGAAAGAGATGCGAATACCAGACCACCTGACCTGCCTCTTGAGAAATCTGCATGCAGGTCAGGAAGCAACAATTAGAACCTGACATGGAACAACAGACTGGTTCCAAATAGGAAAAGGAGTACGTCAAGGCTGTATATTGTCACCCTGCTTATTTAACCGATATGCAGAGTACATCATGCAAAATGCTGGGCTGATGAAGGACAAGCTGGAATCAAGATTTCCAGAAGAAATATCAATAACCTCAGATACACAGATGGAGAAGGCGATGGCACCCCACTCCAGTACTCTTGCCTGGAAAATCCCATGGACAGAGGAGCCTGGTAGGCTGCGGTCCATGGGGTCGCGAAGAGTCGGACACGACTGAGCGACTTCCCTTTCACTTTTCACTTTCGTGCATTGGAGAAGGAAATGGCAAGCCACTCCAGTGTTCTTGCTTGGAGAATCCCAGGGACGGGGGAGCCTGGTGGGCTGCCGTCTATGGGGTCGCACAGAGTTGGACATGACTAAAGTGACTTAGCAGCAGCAGCAGTAACAAATCAAAGTATGCCTGCAGCATTACTAGTGAGAAAGCAATAGTCACTTATTGAGACGCTGCTGAGGCACTTTACTGCTGCATCAACTGGGGACAAACGATGTTTTCTGTTTCCTCTGCATCTGGCTTTATCTCTGTCTGTCTCTCCATCTTAATTATGCTTTTACTCTTCCAGTCAGAGCTCATTTTCTCTCAATTCTAGGTGAATTTTAGCTTTTTCAAATTATAATATTAAAAATCCCCTTATTAAAAAAAATTGAACCAGTATTTAAACAAAGTATCACTTGCAAAACAGAGCCAACATGTTATAAATGTTCAGAAATGTGATTTTATAGTTAATGGAAATTTGGAAGCAGCAAACAAAAAGAGAACCACAGAGGCATTGGTTTCTTTATTAAGAGAAACAAGAAATAAAGTTTGAATTCTATTATTAAAAGTTATAGAGTTGCTAAGAAGTGATATAAAGATAATGATATAAGTGATAAAAGGATATTAGATAAGGTATTTTACTTAATATAATTCACCAACTTTGATGTCTGGAAGATATAATATTAAAAGTTTTATTCATTGTGAAGTACAGATATATTATGAAGATAACAATCAGAACACTGACCCCAAAATATCCTTGTGTTTGTCTTTGGAGCCTGAAACTTTTTTTTTTTAATGTAAATTTATTTATTTTAATTGGAGGCTAATTACTTTACAATATTGTATTGGTTTTGTCATGCATCAACATGAATCCGCCACGTGTGTACACGTATTCCCCATCCTGAACCCTGAAACTTCTGATGACTGCGGCAAGAGACCACTGAATCTCTAAAGTTAACAGTCTGTTGTGATTACCATTAGTTTCTTTTTTAGCTGAAATGTAAAATTTCAATGATGTTTTTAACAGTCTAAGGGGATTATATAAAATGTTTAACACTCAACTCAAATGGAGATTTGCATAAATGGAGAAATATGACTGTTTTTGGACTTAAAAGCATTGATTGTCTTTAAAGCATTATGAAGACTGTCGATTGTCTCTGTGTGGAAGCGCATGCAAGTATTGTTCCTCCACAAAGTAGCAGATTATTTCATTTGTAAACATGAATGTATAAAATAAAAATGTAACTCAATGAGGAAAAATAGGTGTATAAAATAGAAAAAATAACTAATAATAAATCAATAAACAATGAAAATGGAAGAAATTATGCAAAAAAGTTTTAGCAGACAGTTTTTCAAAATCAATATTAAACACACACTAACGTGATTTAGAGCTGTCAAGTTGAACTGGAATTTAGAGCTGCGTGTCTGCATGCAGTTTCGTCTTATTCTTTGGGATCCCATGGACTGTGGCCCACCACGTCCCTCTGTCCATGGAATCTTCCAGGCAAGAATACTGGCGTGGGTTGCCAGTGGGTTTCCCTCTTTAGGGAATCATCCCTACCCAGGCTCTTGCGTCTTCTGCACTGGCAGGGTGACGCTTTACCACCCGGGAAGCTGGGAGGAATCAAAGGAGTGGACCCCAAATCAGCCGGTCATTACAGAAAACCGGTTACAGAAAATCAGTGGAGATGGACATTTTCAAGCTGCAATTCAAATCACTGCAAAAAAATTTACTAAAAATTCTTGATAATTGTATAACTTATTAAATGAGAATACATTATTTTCTTTTTTAATTTTTTTAATTGAAAAATAATTGCTTTACAGAACTGTGTTGATTTCTGCCAAACTATTATTTTTTAAAAGGTTCAAATGGATCAGTATTCTAAATTTAAGAAATGAAAACCTAAAAGTACTAGAGGAACATAATAAATCCATACACAC
>SJYC01146173.1:0-20812 GCA_006408675.1 Madoqua kirkii | reverse complement strand
GCACCTTGCGTATACGGATTGTTGAAAACTTTTACTGCTGCCTGACCTGCACGAGTGTCAAGCAAAGCATCTGCCGCTCTGCCTAATGTTTTGTCAATAGCATTTGCAGCAGCATTTGCAGCATAAGGAGCAAGAGCATCCAAACCTAATGCAGCACCTTCAACAGCAAACGGCGCAAGCAATGTCGCCCCTAATCCTGATGCTACATACGGCGAAACTTCGTTGGTTTTATTTCTTACCTGCCTTTCTCCGAACCGACCCTTTGCCTCGTTGGACAACGCCCCGAAACCTTCTTTGTAGAATCTGAAAATATTGCTTTGGGTTTCGTATGGCAACGATTCAAACAAGTTGTCCACATATTTCGGTGCATTGGTCATAAGGTAATTTCTCCATTTTTTATACGGCTCTGTGAACAAAATCTGAGGGTTGGCTCGAATGTCAGCCATAACCATTTGTTGTTCAGGAGTGAGATTGTCTTTTATCGCTCCGCCGCCGTCATATTTTTTCGGACTTTCATCCGCCATAAAATAATATTCTCCGTTAATCCATCTTCCCATAATGACCTCCTTTGTTATTGATTGATATTAAGTTATTTACACTATTTCAACTTTCTGTTGCTGCCTTCGTGGGATTAGACAAACCGTCTGTCAGAACCCCGAACATAAATGCAAAATTGACATATTATAAATATTTTCCGCAAATATAAACAGAAAATTTTGAACAATGTCCCTAATATAAGGACGTTACTTATATACTTTATAATAGATTTGTAATGCTATAATTTCTAAGGAAAATTACAAATGGACTTTAAGATACTGTTTATTTTTTTTGAAAATTTTAAATAGTTTTAAAATTCCGAGTATAATTATTACCTTTGCTAAAAATTTCACTTTTAAAATAACAACAGATATGATTAAAAAATTTTTAACGGCGGTGATGGCGGCGGCAACAATTTCGGGAGCGTCGGCGCAAGAAATTCCGCAGATTGGCAACGTTTTAACCGCGAGAAAATTTCGCTCAACGGCGATTGGAATTACCTCGTGGACGTGCAGGAAATGGGTTACTACGATTACCGAATGAACCCTTATCCGTGGGGTTTTTTCCTCAACGCAAAGCAACAGAAGCCCGAGGATTTAATCGAATACGATTTCGACAAGTGCGAAAAAATGCAGATTCCGTCAGACTGGAACACAAAAGACCAACGCCTGTTTTTCTACGAGGGAACGGTTTGGTTTAAAAAGTCGTTTAATTACACCAAAAAAGTCGGCAAACGCGCAATCCTTTATTTCGGCGCGGTAAACTACGAGGCAATCGTGTTTTTAAACGGCAAGCAACTCGGCGTTCACGAGGGCGGTTTTACGGCGTTTAACTACGATGTAACCGACTTGATTAAAGACGGCGAAAATTTTGTTATCGTAAAGGTCGACAACAAGCGCAAGGCCGAAAACGTTCCTACGCGGATTTTCGATTGGTGGAATTACGGCGGTATAACCCGCGACGTTTACGTTGTGGAAACCGACGATGTTTACATTCAAAATTATAAATTCGACCTTGATAAATCCGACCGTTCAACTATATTTTTCAGCGTAAACTTAAACAAGAACGCAGCGGGCAGAACGGTTGAGATTTCTATCCCCGAACTTAAAGTAAAACAGACAGTTACGTCTAACCGTAACGGTGAAATTTCGGGCGTTATAAAGCCTAAAAACCTCACGCTTTGGACTTGCGAAAATCCCAAACTTTATAACGTTGAGTTTAAACTCGGCAATTCGGTTTTAAAAGACGAAATCGGTTTCCGCACCATCGAAACCAAGGATAAAAAAATTCTGCTTAACGGCAAACCGATTTACCTTCGCGGAATTTGCGTTCACGAAGAAAAATCTAACGGCGGTGGACGTGCAAATTCAATTGAGGACGCAAAACAACTTTTGAGTTGGGCTAAGGAGTTGAACTGTAACTTCTTTTTTAAACTCGGCAATTCGGTTTTAAAAGACGAAATCGGTTTCCGCACCATCGAAACCAAGGATAAAAAAATTCTGCTTAACGGCAAACCGATTTACCTTCGCGGAATTTGCGTTCACGAAGAAAAATCTAACGGCGGTGGACGTGCAAATTCAATTGAGGACGCAAAACAACTTTTGAGTTGGGCTAAGGAGTTGAACTGTAACTTCTTACGTCTTGCTCATTATCCGCACAACGAGTACATGGTCCGCGAGGCAGAAAAACAGGGATTCCTTGTCTGGTCGGAAATTCCGGTTTATTGGACAATTGATTGGAAAAATCCGTCAACGCTTATGAACGCCAAACAGCAACTTTCCGACATGGTTGCCCGCGACCAAAACCGTGCCAACGTTATAATCTGGTCTATTGCCAACGAGACTCCCCACGGCGATGCCCGCGAAAAATTTCTCGCACAACTTGCCCAACACGCCCGCTCGATAGATTCCACACGCCTTATAAGTATGGCGATGGAGGTGCTCTCGGCGGCAAATTATCACAACAAATTGCAGGACAACATGAACAAATATGTTGATGTAATAAGTTTCAACCAGTATATCGGTTGGTATCGCGACGTAAACGATGCCGCTAAAATGACGTGGGAAGTTCCGTATAATAAACCCGTGATTGTCAGCGAGTTTGGCGGCGGCGCGAAATATGGTCTTCACGGCGAAAAAAATCAGCGTTGGACTGAGGAATTTCAGGAGAATCTTTACAAGGAGAATACTGCGATGTTAGACAAAATTGACGGACTTGCCGGCACAACTCCGTGGATATTAAAGGATTTCCGTTCGCCTCGCCGTCCGTTGTCGGGCGTTCAGGATTTTTATAATATGAAGGGTCTTTTCTCCGACAAGGGCGAAAAAAAGAAGGCTTTTTACATTATGAAAAACTGGTACGATAAAAAACAAGAACAGTGGAAGTAAAAATCACAGAAAATTATAATTTTATATTACCGTGGATTTTACATTCACGGTAATTTTTTTGATACACAATAATTTTTAAAATTTTACTCCCGCCTTTATTTCCGCAAAATTTCTTATGCTTTTTATAAATTTTACGTTTTCTGCTTTAACAAATTCGTAATTCGCTCCTACATACCCCACAATCTTCCCCTCAAACATTTTTTTCGAGAATTTTACGCCCAAATCAACCGAAAGTTGTGGTTTGCAGAGATACTCATATTCCTGCATTAAAAAATCGTTATTGGAGTTTTAACCGTCTGACTTGCTGATTGTTGCGGAAAATTGCCGTCGATGTAAGGCGTTCCCGAACCTTTTTTTAACGCTCCCGATAACGAAAACTCTAATTCCGAAAGGTTGTTAAGTTTCTCTTTTTCAGCAAGTTGAACAAAAATATTCTTGATTTTTAAATCTTGTTTTCTAAAAAACGGATATTTAATCGCAACCAACGCACGCTCACGAAGTCCACCGCCGATTGTAAAAATAAAAGAACGCACATCAGAATACTTAAAATACCCGTTATAACTGATTTTCAACGCTTTAACTTCGCGTTGAGATGTCTTTACGCTGCCGTAATAAATGTAGTTTGTAAGTCCGCCCTCAAAAGTTTCCGAACTGAAAACGTTGCGGAAATTTTCAAGATTTTCGTAACTAAATTCGTAATTAAGGCTGTGGGTTAAACGGTTTTGATAATAAAAAAATCCGCCTTCCAACGCTGCCAAATCCGCATTACAAGAAGTGTATTCAACGGTGTATTGACCTTTCCTGCCGTAACGCCCCGACCGTTTTAACAATTCCAACTCGTTGAACCACTGAAAATTATCAGTAAATTTCAACAAAAACTCCACGCCGCCACCGTTAAAAGAATCAAAAAGCGGCTGTTCGCGGTTTTGGTCGGTAAAACCCTCCGAGCCGAACTCCTCGCGCAATCCCCAAAAACCGCCATAACTTATTATGCTGTTGTAAGTTTTGTCGGTTGTGCCGCGGGTTTCAAAACGCAGAGTTTCGTTGCGGCGGCGATAAATGTAGTTTACACCGAACTTTAAAAAATTAAAATCATAATTTACTCCGAGAGAAACATTCAAATCCATTACCGAATTTTTGTGGCGCAGGTCTTTGAGTTTTGCAAAATTTGCCGAAAGATAATCAAACTTTACGCCCAAACAAAAATTTTTTGCAATTTCCGCGCTCAAAGCCCCTAAAATTTTGTAAATTTCTCTTGACTTTTTACCCGGATTATTGCCGTTTTCTTCGATAATGTTAAAAGGAGCGTTTTCGGGGTCATAAAGAGCCGAACCGGTCATATTTTTACCCGTAAAATTTTCGTAACCTATTGAGCCGTAGCCGCTTACACGGTTGTTAAAACGGTAGAAACTTTTAACGTCCGCGCCCCAAACAACGCCTTTTTCAGCCTCGTCATAATTTTTAAAACCGCCGTCAAAACCTTTTATAAATACCTCAGCCTCAGACTTTTGCGCAACATCAGCCGCGTTTAAGAAACTTGCGTTAGAGGTTTCAAGAAAATTTTTGCCGTCGATTTTAAAATCCGAAGAATCAAACTGCGCCCTGAGCGGCAACGCACCGCCCAAAACGCAGATTGTTAAAATTATGATTTTTTTGTCAAACATTTTTAGTCTTTCAATGAGGCTTGTTCACTCACTTCAAAATCAACAGAACTATTGTCTGTGTCTAAATAAATCGTATTAGAGAAAGCCTTAGTTGCTTTTGCATTAATTTTGCGGCGCATAGAAACACCCTTATCACTTTCCATTAAATCAACGTGTCCTTTATCAATTTCATCTGGTAAGCGTTGTTGATAAGATTCCAAAAGATTCACACCTTTCGCATCAAGAGTGCCATTTGCAATATCTACACCATCAAAAATATTTTCATTTTTAATTTTTAAACAAGAATTAATTTTGCCCCAATCTCCATCGTTAAAATTAATTCTATTACTTCATTCTTTTCATAATCAATAGGAGTAACTTCGCCGGTTGTAAATGTAAACACTGCCGGTGCTTTCCCAAACTGATATGCATTTCCAACTCCGAAAATTATGGGTTTTAAACATTCATTTCCCAATGTAGGCTGAGTGTATAAATTTGCATTTTTAAAAATCGTAGTCATATCAATAAGGCAATAATAATCTTTGTTGGCAAGATTTACTCCACCGTCGGCAGTATAATCCTCAGCGGAATAAACAACAAAAACTTTTTCTTCAAATGCTTTAAATTCAATTTCATCCAAATACCACAATGCCTGATAACAAGGTGTCCAACCTGAGGAAGAATATTTTTCAAATGCTTTATAACTATTGTTATTACTCATATAAGGAAAACAAAAACCAACACAAAAATTTTTGATATTTACAACATTTTCAGAATTGTTGTAAATCTTAAAATAAGTATCTTTTTTATTTTTAAGAGCAGCAGCACCGCAATAAATTTCCGTAATTACAATCGGGCTTTTTTCTTTTTTAACAAATGAAAATTCAAAATCCAAATCTTTTGTAATTTCAATTTCTGCGGTATCGGCTGACGAAATTACATAGTTTTTACCGCCGCTGTAAACGGAATACCTATTTTCGGAAAGATAAATCTTATACTTTCCACCCTTTAATTCTGCCGAAACAACGCCTTTTGAATCCGGCAAAGTTTTAAAACTCGTATCAGCCGAAGAAACAAACACCGTGTCGTTTGAGAAATCAAAATCCAAGTCAGACGTTAATTTTACGTTTAACTTATACGTCGGAATAATAGTCTGAGTTGTATCGGTAGTTTTTGTTGTGTCCGTTGCAGGCGTAACATTTGCCGTGTCTTTGGTGTCTGGCGTAATAGGGTCTTCCGTGTCATCGTTGCACGCCGTAAACGCCGAGGACAAAAGCCCCAAACCCAAAACTAAATAGAATAATTTTTTCATACTTTTTTTATTTTAATTTATAACCTTTTAATTTTCAATTCTTTATAGAAGCAACCCGCGCTGATGAAAATCGTTGGACGAATTATTTGTGTTACAATAAATTATGTGTGCTCCGTTTTTTATCGAAGCCTCCGCATCGATGTCCGACGGGTCGGTAGAGCCGCGCTCAATGTCCTGAGTACCAAGCGAATAATTGTAAACAATTTTGCCAGCGTTTTCAGCCAAAGCCTCGGTTGCCGCCTTATCCACATTGCGGTAAAGCGTGTAGCCGAATTGGTTTGTATGCCAAACGTAACCGCCGTCTAATGAAGACGTTAGGCGTTTTTTATTGTCGTCGTAACGGGTGGTGAAAACCTCTATTCCGTCCAAAATCCATTTGTTGGGAATTTTCAGACACGACCCATAAGCACCCCACGAACCGCTTTTATCACCATCGAAATAGTGATTTTTTTCGTCAGCGGCAAAAGCGGTTAAAGCGGTTTCACCCGCCTGAAAAATATAAAGCGCAGGCGACGTTACACTCACAATCCAACACGAACCCAAACCGTAAACCACCGTCTTAAAATAATGATTCTTAGGTATTTCGTGATAAGGCGCGGGGTAATAACGCGTTTCGTTGAGATACCGCCCACAACTCTCGTCGTAAAGCACGTAATAATCTTTGTTGGCGAGGTTCACCGAGTTTGAATACGTCTGAGTGTGGTCTATCGCGCCGTAAATCGAAATCACTTTTTGTTCGTAAGGCGCAAATTTCAACTCTCCTTCATAATACCAAATGCCCATTGCGGCGGGCGTAAAGTCCTGATTTTCATACACTAACTCGCCGTTTGCGTAATTGGCGTTATTGCCCGAAGCGTTGTAAGGCGTTGCAACAGCCAAGCCGAGATTCAGGGTTGAAACCGTGTCGGACGAATTGTTATAAAGTATAACATACTTGTCGTTACGAGTGTAACCGCTGCCGTCGTCGGTCTGACAGCCGCCGCAATAAAACTCTTTGATTATCAACGATTTAATATCGGCTTTTATGAGTTTTAACTCCGCCGTGCAACCGCCTTTTGTAACGGCAATTCGGTCGGCTTTTGCGTTGTAATTGTTACCGCCGAAATTTCCGCTCAACGCCGCCGAATAAATCCCCTCGGGAACAGTGAAAACCGCCGTTCCGTTTTCGTCGGTTTGAGCCTCGAAAACTCCGCCGTAACTATCTGTTAATATTACAGTTAAGCCTTTAATTTTCATATCGGCATTAACGGTTAAAGTCTGCAAATCATAATCTGTTAAAACATCGTCAATGCTGCTTTCGTTGCAACTTGTTATAACTACGAAAAACAATATTTTAACTACGGAAAACACAGAAAACACGGATTTTTTCGTTAAAGAAGAAAATAAATAGAAAATTTTTCTATTTATTTTACGAAAAACACGGAATTTTTCCACAGAACTTTTGCGCAGAAATTCCGTGCTTTCAGTTTGAGAAAGAATAATTTTTTCTTTCTCATTTTTTATATTTTCCGTGTAATCCGTGTTTTCCGTGGTTAAATATTTTTTCATAATAATTTACAATTTTAAACGTAAACTTATCCCGTAGTAAAACTTCGGAATGTAATCTTCCACCGAAGATTTAAGTCCCGTTTTAGAAGACTTTACTTCCGACGAATTTACAAAAAAATTGTTAGCATAAAAACTTACCGCCGCAATATTTCCTATCTCTTTGGTAATGTTGATGTTAGCGCAATAATACGCCGAAATTTTATCGGGATTTAAAGTATAACCGTAATTGGTGGTTTTTGTCAGCAGACCGAGGTCGGCAAAAAGCGCAGGGTCGTTGTCCTTCGCCCAAAGATATTTTTCTTTAAACGAAATCAATTCCGATGGGTTGTCCCACGTAGAATATTTTTCGGGATAAACTGTAACGTAAACATTACGCAATTTGTCGGTGTAATCAATGCCGACTGTCTCGCCCTTTTGAGTTACGAAAGCAAGATTTTCGCCGCTCGTTTCAATCAAAGTGCGCGAATATCTGTAAAGCGAAATTTCGCCCCGCAAAGTATTATCAAACGGATTTTAGGAATGTGAGTTGTAAACGTAACATTCTGATTTACTTGCGTTTTAAGACTTCCGTTATAATAATTTGCACCACCTTGATAATAGCCGATGTAAGGATATTCTTCGCCGTAATTTCCGCTGACGGGGTGGTCGGCAAGTAAAATTTGGTTTACACCTTTATAACGGTAAAAATTGCCGTCCAAACGTGCCGAAGTCTTTAAAACTTTAACCTGCGGAAAGTCTAAAATCCAATCTAAACCGTATCTTGTTACAGGAGAAGAATTTTCGTAAGTTACATTCTGATTAAAGATTTTTTTAGGCGAATTATCCAAATTTACAGAATTTTTTTCGCCTGTCTTGTCGCTCACCGTTACAACGCCCGAAAAACGGTCGATTGTGTAAACGCGGTTTTCGATAGGTATCTGAAAATCAGCGCTTCCTGAGCGGTTTCGTAATAAGTTACCGGCACGTAATTTTTGGATGCGGTGTAAGCGTTTTTGGTTTTGTTGTAATACGCTGATAATGAGATTTTTATGCCCGAAATCGTGATTTCCGCACCCACTTCGCTCTGATTGCTTTGCTGCCATTTTAAATCCTTATTAACCGCAGCCGAAAACGGATGAGTGTAATACGCTATGTATGAGATATTTTCGGCGTTTGAGGGCGACGAATAAATTTTATGGTCGTAATATTGCGGCTCGGGATAAAGAATCAGAAACGAGGGCAGTTTTACGCTTTTTCCGTAACCGAGATGAACGCTTAACGTGCTGATTGTCTTAGACTTATCTTTCCAAAAAATGTATTTTGCGTTTGTTCTGGGCGAAAGGCTCGAAACGTTGCCGTAGCCGCTGCCCGAAACCGCCGTTAAATCCTCCCTAAAACCAGCCGTGAGTTGAAACATCGAGCCTTTTTTAGCCGTGGGAATCTCTATTTTGTCCTCGGCGTAAAGCGCAATATTGTTCATAAACGGCAGATTATCAAACTCATAACTGCGCCACGAGGGTGCGTAACGCATATTGTCGTAATAAAGACCGCGCCCAAGATTTCCGCTCAGAGAATATTCAGCGCCGATTAACGCCTTATTTGTTAAAACCGAAAATTTTTTAGACCAATCGCCTTTTATTTTAGCCTGAAAATCAATGGGTTTGCAGCCGTTATAACTCAAAACGTCCCAATAACCGGTGGGTCCCAAAACGACAGCCGCATCGGGATTTTCGTCATAATTTCGGGCGATAAAATAGCCTTCGTCTTTGCTGTGAACGTAGCCTTCGGTGCTTTGAAGATTTTTGCTGACGTTTTGTTCGGAGGTTTTGTTAGCCGCTGAAAATGAGACACTTGCGTAAAAATTACTTATCCAACTTTTGTTTAAAAGCCAAGTCATTTTAGAGTTTGCCCTAAAAACGTAATCCTTGATTTTTTCGTATTCGTCAGAAAATTTGTCGGGGTCGTTTTCGGAATTGTAGCCGCCCGCATTTCCACTCAACGAAAACGAAAACATTATCGGATTTTCGCCACGGTTGAAAGTGTTGGAGTATCTGACATCCAACACGTTACGGCTGTAAGCGGTGTAAGGACTCGCAATGTCGGAATAAGATTTGGTGTGTTCAAACGAGGTGTTGAGCGTGCCGAGTTTGGGGCTGAGTTCAAAGCCTTTGCTGAGCGCAATTTGTTTGGTGTTGGGATTGGCGGCGAGGTCAAGAACGAAAGGCGTTTTGCCTTTTTTGGTGTGAATTTTAACGATTCCGTTGCTCAAATCGCCGTATTCCGCTGAGGGAATGCCAGTTATGATTTCCACCGATTCTATGTTAGCGCTGCTGATGTTGCGGGTTGAAGCGCCCGAAATCTCCATCATACCGTTGTTAGAAATTCTTGCGCCGTCCACTTCTATTGCCGTTCCGAAAGCGGCGTTACCCATTTCAGAACCTTCGGCGTGAAGTGCTATCTCAAATCGCCGTATTCCGCTGAGGGAATGCCAGTTATGATTTCCACCGATTCTATGTTAGCGCTGCTGATGTTGCGGGTTGAAGCGCCCGAAATCTCCATCATACCGTTGTTAGAAATTCTTGCGCCGTCCACTTCTATTGCCGTTCCGAAAGCGGCGTTACCCATTTCGGACCCTTCGGCGTGAAGTGCTATCTTGTTGTCGTTCAAGAGGTTGGCATTAACGGTTTTACCGCCCGGCAACAACGACGAAACATCGCTGACGTTGAGGATTTGATTGTGGTCGAGAGCCTTGCGGTCGAGCGTGAAAGCGGTTTCGGGGTTTCCGTCAGATTTTTTGGCGGTAACAGTAACTTCGGCAATTTCGAGATTATCTTGTTTCAACTTGATAGTCAGCGGGTTCATGGCTTGCGTTACCACAAATTCCCGTGTAACAAACCCCAAGCACGAAACCGAGATTTTGATTTCGTCTTGGGGAATATTTTTAACGGCGAATTTTCCGCTTTCGTCAGTAACGGTCCAAAGTTGGTTGTCGCCCAAAACCACCGCCGCAAAAGGCACGGGAGAATTGTCGGAAAGATTTACAACCGTGCCTTCAAGGGTGAAGGACTGAGCGGCTAACTCATTAACCGTCAATATTATAAGTGCAAATAATATATAAAATTTGCGATGCATTCAAGGGTTAGTTAGTTGTGCCATCGGTTGAGGGAGCGGGGTCGGTGGTGGCATCAAATTTATCTGCAAAATAAATTATATCTTTGCCGTTATAAACATAATCATTGGTAAAGTATTCGCTAACATTTGCGATAATTTTAGCACCTTGAAATTCATAGGAAATATTGTCTTCCAAAGTATAATAACCGCCATAAAATTTATAATCGTCCGTAAAGGCTATTTCATCTCTTGACCCTTTATACTCACCAAAGAAAGAATCCGAGCCATCAGATTTTACGTATGTATCTGCAACTTTATATATTTTTCCGTCTACTAAAATTAACTCCCAAGAACAATCCAATTCCATTTTAGCATTAACCATATACTGGGTAAAGTCTGCTTTTCCGGTTTCTTCATTATAATCTATATTGCTGGTATAAACGACCTTACCGTCTTCAACTGTATAACATTTCATATTTTTAAAATCAAAATATGTACTACCGATAACATCGGTATAATTTTGTTGTTTCAACTGCTCCAACGTCGGATGTTTGGTCAGTTTTATCGCTTTAACCTCCACCGTAATATCCTTATTTACAACGGTTTTGGCGATTAAATCTTCGGTGAGATTTTCGCCGTTGAGGGTCGCCGACAAAATTTTGTAATCTGCCTTGCTTTGTTCTATCGCCTTTGCGTAATAGTCTTTAAGCGCAGAGGCTGAATCACGGTTACTTCGTAGTCAATGCCGTTGAAAGCGATTTTAAACTGCGAAACCTTTGCAGGGTCGGGGTCGGGTTCGGGAACAGGGGTAACATTTGTTGTGTCAGCCGACGGAGTGGTTTTTGTTGTGTCGGTAGTAACGGTTTTTGTTGAATCGGTTTTGTCGGGTGTAACCGGGTCTTCGGTGTCGTCGTTACACGATACAAACGCTGTGCCTAAGGTCAGCGCAGAAAATAATAAAGTGAAAAATTTATGTTGCATAATTTGAATTGGTGTTATTAATTTTTTTTCGGCGCAAAATTAATAAAGGAAAGAAAAAAAAAAAATACCTAAAAGTAGGTATTTGAAACAAGAAAAAATACCTAAAATATAGTATCAATCTTCATCGCCGTCGGGCGTAAAACCATCTAAATCAAAATCTTCTTCTTCGGTGTAAAACTTATCTATTTCGCGACGGTCTTTTTTTGTAGGACGCCCCGTGCCACGGTCGCGTATGCCAAAAGAAAGCGAAGACATTTCTTTCAACATTTTTAATTTAAAAAGGTCGTCCTCACTTGTAGTTTCTATTATATATTCGGGAACTTTCGCAGCCCCTACCCTACCCTTTAATAAATTGAGAATCTTATATTTACGATAAATAGGATTGACTTTAACCGAAACCTCATCCCCCTCTTTTACTTCTCTCGAAGGCTTTACCAATGAACCGTTAACCAAAATTCTCCCCTTAGAACAAGCCTCAGAGGCAAGAGTACGAGTTTTAAAAAGCCTGACACTGAACAAAAATTTATCAATCCTCATTTTTTTATTTTCCGTTAAAACTGTTCATTGTTTTTTCTATACCTAAAGAAACAAAAGAAAAAATCGCTTCCGTTGTAATTTCAGTTTTTTGTGAAATAATATTTTTTTCTCCGTCAGAAAATTTTCCCAAAACATAATCAATTTGTTTCCCTTTTTGAAAACCGTTGCCGATTCCGAAACGCAAACGGGCATAATTTTGTGTTCCCAAACATTCAGTTATATTTTTTAACCGTTATGACCCGCCTCAGAACCGCTTTTTCTAATTCTCAAAACACCAAAAGGCAATGCCAAATCATCTACAATTATTAAAACGTTTTCCAAGGTAATTTTTTCCTTTTTCATCCAATAATCCACAGCCTTTCCGCTGAGATTCATAAAAGTTGAAGGCTTAATCAAAACAAGAATTTTACCGCGATATTTTACCTCGGAATAATAAGCATACCGCTCCTGAGAAAAAAAAGCACCCGATGCCTTAGCAAAAGCATCGAGTACCGTAAAACCTATATTATGTCTCGTATTTTCGTACTCAGAACCGATGTTTCCAAGTCCTACAATAAGATATTTCATAAGGAAAAATTATTTTTTATCAGCCGTAGCAGCCTGAGCAGTAGCCCTCGTTGCAAGAATACGACAAATTAAAGCATCTTGCGGGTCGGTAATTTTGAATTTTTCAAACTTCAAATCCGAAACTTTTATAGATTGTTCCAATTCAAGTTTACTTACATCAACTTCTATTTTTTCGGGAAGGTCTGCCGCTTTGCCTTTAACGGTTACTTTTCTTGCAGATTGTTTCATTTTACCACCCACTTTAACACCCGGAGCCAAACCAACAAGATTAACAGGAAGTTTTACGCTGATTGCCTGGTCGTCGGCAAAAGCATAAAAATCTGCATGCAAAACCTCATCCGTTACGGGATGGAATTGAAGGTCTTTAATAAAAGTTTTAACAACTTTGCCGTCAATGTCAAGATTTACAATGTAAACATGAGGAGTTACAACTGCACCTTTTAATTCTTTTTGCGATACGGTAAAATTAATTTGTGTACCGTTTCCGTAAACAATACAAGGAACTAAACCTTGACTACGAAGTTGTTTTGCATACTTAGAACCGAGTTCTTTGCGCTGCGAACCTTTTAAATTAAATGTTCTCATTTTTTTAATTAAAAATTGTGTTACTCAAAATTGATTTTTTCAATTTCCCATCGCACTTGAAAAAGCCGTCAATGGAATTTCGGGTGCAAAGGTAAAAAGTTTTCGCTAAAAAAGAAAAAAATTTTTTGGATTTTTAACGATTACTATTAAATTTGCGCTAAAATTGTTTTAAGAATTTATGAAAGATTTTTCACCCGGGAAAATTGCATTGACACTTGCCATAATGATTACAGTAGTTGTCTGTTTATCAATGGTTTGTATTTTTTATGTCAACAATTTAACAACAAAAATAGCATTAACTGCAGCAATAAGTATAGTTGTAGGTATATGTTCGTATTTCGTTTTAAAAAATCTAATCAGAAAATCCATTAACGAACAAGTAAAACCGATATACAATACTTTAAAAAGTTTTTCCGACGAAAGCAACGACTTAAAACTCAAAGGCACAAATATTTCCGACGAAAGTTTTCTCAACGTTGTAGAACACGTAAACGAAGACGTTGCAAAATGGGCAAAAGACAAAGCCAAAGAAATTTCCGTCTTGAAATCCGCCGAAAAATACCGCCGCGAATACATAGGCAATGTATCTCACGAACTCAAAACCCCACTCAACAATATGCAGGGATATATCACAACCCTTATTGACGGCGGAATAGAAGACAAAGAAATTAATATGAAATATCTCGAAAGAACCGAAAAAAACATAGAACGGCTTATTTCGATAGTAAAAGATTTGGACACTATCTCCAAACTCGAAACGGGAAATTTAAAACTGAAATACGAAGTATTTGATTTAAAAGAGATTATCGACGAAGTTTTTGAATTTAACGAAATGAAAGCAAAGTCAAAAGACATAACTTTGCAAACTTTGTACAAAACTTCAATGCCCAATTTTGTAAAAGCCGACAGAACAAGGATTTACGAAGTTATCAACAATCTTGTAATAAATTCCATCAACTACGGTAACAAAGGCGGACAAACCTCAATAAGTATTTACGACATAGAAACCAAATGGCTTGTAGAAATCCAAGACAACGGAATCGGAATCGGAGAAGAAAATTTGCAAAGGATTTTTGAAAGGTTTTTCCGTGTGGACAAATCGCGCAGTACCCAGTCCGGCGGAACCGGATTGGGACTTGCCATAGTAAAACACATTATAGAGGCTCACAACGAAAGAATAACCGTTAGGAGCAAACTCAATAAGGGAACAACGTTCTCTTTCACATTACAAAAAGCAGAAAAATAATTAAAAATTATGGATTACAAAATTCTTTTAGTAGACGACGAAGCGGATATACTCGAATTTTTGTCGTATAATTTAAAAAAAGCGGGATTCAACGTTTTTACCGCCTCCAACGGCAAAGAAGCATTAAAACTCGCCAAACAATACATTCCGCATTTGATAATTTTGGACGTTATGATGCCGGAAATGGACGGAATAGAAACCTGCGAAGAAATCCGCAAACAACCTTCTTTAAACAATACGGTTGTAGCATTTCTGACGGCAAGAAACGAGGATTATTCTCAGATTGCCGGTTTTGAAGCGGGAGCCGACGATTATATTTCCAAACCGATTAAACCGAAAGTTTTAATTTCGCGTGTTAATGCTTTGTTGAAACGGTTCGGACAAACGGACTCTTTTGCCGACATTGCAGAAGGAAATATCATAAGGCTCGGCAAATTAGTTATTGACAGAGAAAAGTACACCGTTATCAACGACGGAGTAGAACTTGCATTGCCGCGAAAAGAGTTTTCGTTGTTGTTATTGTTGATTTCTAAGCCTGAAAAAGTTTTTACCCGCGACGAAATTTATTCTGCCATTTGGGGTGATTCCATCGTTGTAGGCGACAGAACGATAGATGTCCATATCAGAAAACTGAGAGAAAAAATAGGTGAGGATTATATCCGCACGGTTAAAGGTGTGGGATACAAATTCGTTGAATAAAGAAAAATGTATTTAACCTTTTTCAGTCAGGAAATAAAAGTTTTTCTTGCCGAGAGTTCAAATGATGTTTCGGATTCGCGGCAAGAATTAAAAAGCGTTTTGCTCCGTGCCGGCATTGAAGTTTTTGAGGCGCAGGGAGCAGAGACGGAGGAGGTTATTTGTCAGTGTGATTGTGCGGTTTACGTTTTAGGAACACTCAATTTTTACGGCAACGACTCTGTCGGTTACAACACCGCAACTGGAATACAATACCGTTTAGGCAGAAGTATAAAAAAAGACGGTTTTAAAATGTTTCTTTGGAATCCGTCGGGGCTTATAAATCTGAGAAATCTTACATAAACGAAATCCGCCGCGACATTGTAGAAAACACTATTTATTCCTCCACTACTTCGCCGATAGTTTTCACCGAGGATTTGCGTACAATAATGAACGTTAAAGCCAAAACCATAACGGATTTAACTGAGGCTGACGTTTATTTTATTTACAACGATTTGGATTCTGAAAGTGCGAAAGAAATTTTGTCAATGCTTTCCGACATACTTTCGGTAAAAGAACTTTGCATAAATATGAGTTCTCAAACTGAATACAACGAAAAAATTTCGGCAGAAATTCCCCAGTGCAAAATAGGAGTAATTTATTATGACTTTGCCTCGGAATGGGCTTTAAGTTTTTCGCGGCAGATTTGGAAAGACAACGGCGGACAAGGTGGCAAAACTCCGCTGTTAGTTACCGCAAATCAAGACCATGCCAAACCCACCGATATGAAAGTTCTCAAAGGCATTATGGAATTTACCATAAACGACAAAGCGTTGATTCCTTTGGACATTAAAATTTTTTACGACAAAAAGAAAGAAACAAAATAACCTAATTTTATATTCTATACCCCCCGATTAAAATGTCGTCCATTTGAGTGAATGAGCCGCGCCACTTGGTTATGAAATCCAAAAGTTTTTCCTGCTGAATTTTTGAATCTGCACTCTCGTTGTTGATTTCTACTAAAAGGTTTTTCAGACGGCCGTAAGTAACTTTTTTGCCTGTCTCGCCGTTGAATTGGTCGGCAAAACCGTCAGAAAACATATAAATAAAATCGCCGTCCTCCGCCTGAAACTCCTCCGTTTCAAACGGTTTGACACGGGGATAAAGCCCAATGGGATTTTTTACCGCTTTGTGTTCTATCAGTTCGCCTTTGCGGACAAGGTACATAGGATTGTTAGCACCCGAAAATCGAATTTTTTTAGTTCTAAGATTCAAAATGCAAAGTGCCATATCCATACCGTCTTTAGGTTCGAGGGGCGAGGCGTTGTCTTGTTTTAACGTCGTTATTACAAGTTCGCGCATATTTTCGAGTATTTGGCTGACGTGGTTTCTTCGGTCAGATTCATACAAACTTCGTTTAAAAACGTTACGCCCATCATCGACATAAATGCTCCCGGAACGCCGTGTCCCGTGCAATCCGCAACCGTAAAAACCAACAAATCACCCTGACGTTTCATCCAATAAAAGTCGCCCGAAACCGTTTCTTTGGGAAGCCAAAACAAAAAATAGTCCGTTAAACTTTCCTTTAAAACGTCAGTTTTCGGTAAAACTGCGTCCTGAATCCTTTTGGCGTATTTTATGGAATCGGTAATGTTTTTGTGTTTGTTTTCGAGGTCGTTTTTAAGAAGTTGAATGTGATTTTTCTCCTTCTGAATCAAAAGCGACATTTCCCAAAGTTTTTTATTTTTTGTAACAATTTCTTCTTTGTCGCGCTCCAATTTTTTCTGCTCAATTATAAAATTATCAGGCATTTGACGGACAGTCTGAGAAGGAAGTGCGGCATGCCGTCCCTTTGATTCTTTTTCCTCTTTCAACAAAATGTTGAGACGGTCGATGTCGGATTCAAAATTTTTTATTTCGTTTTTAAAATGATTTTCCACTTTTTCGGCGGCACGCGCTATCCTGCGGCTCGCCGTAACGTGCATTGTTACAACAAGAACCGCTAAAACAGCCGTAGAAATTATAAATACAATTGTTAACATAATGATTATTTTTGTAAACAATATTTTAATTTTGATAATCCTCTCCCAAAAACGTTTTCAATTTTTTGTCGTCCAAAAACATAACGCCCGGAACACTTTTGATTTTCTTCAAATACTTATCAACATCCGTGTAGAAGTACCTCAGAGCGTTGTCGGCGGTTAAAACGAACAAAATTCCATCCGACGAAAAGCCCATACACGTTACACTCTGACGGTTAAGAGAATGTTGTTCGATTGCAGTCTGTTTTGCCGAAATATCAGCCGTGTTAATCAGCGAGATACGGTTGTCAACACCCGATACGGCAAGCAGTCCGGAATTGATGTCGTAAACCACGTTTTGAAGTCCCGAATAACCACCCATAATTTTATTTTCTTGCGTATCTGTCTTAGTATCAACGAATTGAATATCGCCGTTATCAAAACAAACCGCCAACTGTCGCTTGTTAGGAATCGTTACCATATTCGTGGCGCGGCTGCCCGACTGCGAAAAAATCGTCTTTTGAGAGTTGTTTTTAATGTTCCATTTTATTAACGAACCCTTGTCAGTAAGTATATAAATCTCTGAATTATTAAGCGCACAGTTTACATCTGACAACTTTGTTTTAAGATTTAACGATTTAACTACGTGAGAATCAGGGTCGGTGTAATTCAGAACCAAAATTTTTCCCATTTCATAAGCCAAAACTAAGAGTTTTTTATCTGTTGAAACCGAAGCGGCTTTGATGTAATCGTTTTGTGAAGACAACTTTACTTTTTCACCCGTTTTAGCATCGACGTAATAAGTATTTTTGTCGGAAGTGGAGTAAACGACATTTTCGCCGTCAATAAAACAAGCCTTACGAACCGAAAATCGAGAATCTTCGTTTTTAAAGATTTTGGTTTCTTTTGTTTTTTCTCCATCTAACTTATAACCAATGATTTGCCCCTTCTCAGTTAAACAAATGATTTGATTGTCTTCGTCGATAGCAAAAGCCATAATTTTTTGCGAAGTCGTCTTCATGGGCTGAATATAACCGTTTTCTTCCAAGGCAAAAAGTGCCGCATCGTAAAATTCGGGCGATTTTTCCGCCTGACCGTTAAGACGGTTGTAACTGTCGGCAGTGAGAATCAGATTGAGGTTCATTTTTTTGTCTTTGTACTGATTTTTCGCTTTCATAGCCAACATATTAGCCTTTGCCATATTATTGATTTTGTCTTTTTCGCGCTGAACTCGGTCGTTTTCTTCGATTTTACCCTTTAACGAATCGCCCAAAGCGTCCGAAATCAGTTTTTGTTCCAACATTTTTTGATAATTGGAATCCGCCCTCTGACGCTCTTCAACGGCTGCACGGCGGTTTTTTTCGGCAATAAAACTCGCGTATTCTGCCCTTCGTTGTGCCTCCAAAGCCTGAACTGCACGCATTTCGGCGGTGTCCCGTTGCTGAGAGGCAATTTCGTTGGCGCGGACAGCCTCCTGTTGTTGTTTTTCGGCTATAATTTGCTGATTTTGAGCGTATTTCTTTTGTTTTTCGGCTTCAGTTTTTTGTTTTTCAGCGTTGTTTTTTTCTTGCATTGCCCAGTAAGTAAAACCTGACAAAGTGGCAATAAAAATTAACATACCGTAAATCACAAGGCGGATTCTGCGTTTTGCCGCCTTAGCCTTAGTCTGAATGGCAACAAAAGACGATTCAAGAAAATCAACGTAGTTTTCGTAACGGAATTGTGCGTTTTTGAGTTTCTGTCTTGCAGGAAGTTTTGAACTATCGTATTTAACAAATAGATAAGGGTTTGGATTACTTCTATTAAACCATTGGTTGAAGTAAGTGTAGTTACCCGTATTGAGAAGATACGACGGATTTTTTTTGCTTTTAATCCAAAGTTGAAGTTGCGAATTAAAATCGTGATAATCCTTCATATCGGCGGCCTCCTGAGTGTCCCATTCCGAAAGCATTTTCCAATTTCGGATTAACGCCTCGTGAGTAACGTCCAAAACCGTATCACCCGAAAGGTACTGAGTTTCAGTCTTTTCCGGGTCGAGAAAAGGCTTTATTAACGAGTTGTTCGGAGTTCGGAAAATGTTGATAACTCCGCAGACGGTTGCGTTAGTAACGTTGTCGCGGTTGATAATTCCAGTGATTTCGGCAAGCGTACAACGGTTTCTGACGGGACGGTTGTTATCAACCTTTGTCAGCGATTTAAAAACAATTTCTATTATCTCTTTCGACTCTTCGGGAGAAATGTTTTTTTCAGCCCAGTCGGAATTTTCGAGAAAATAATCGTAAGCCGATTCGTACAAAATGCCGGCGTGGGCGTTCAGAACGTTGTTTAAATCGGTTTTTTCGTAATATTTTTTCTGATATTCTGGCAAATTGTTGAACCAACGGTCAAATTCGCCTTTGTCTTCGGGACTTAAAACTTCACTTGAAATGCCTGCCACTTTTGCTAAGTGAATCAAGTCGATAACATCTTCGCCGTTATTTGCAATTTTCCAAAGTAGGTTTAAAGCGTGCTGTAAAACGGGCAACTGGTCAAAACCTGAATTAAGATTGTTGATAATGACTTCGGTAAGTCTTGACGAGATTTTTCCGCCCGCCAAAACCGCCGGTTCTTCGATAACTTGACGGATTTCGGTTCGTTTTAATTGCGGAACGAAAAACTGCGATAAGCGATATATTCGGGCAGATTTTTAAAGACGGTGCATTGCGAAATAAAGTCGCTGCGCATCGTAAAAATCACATAGACAGGCAGTTTTTCCGTTATGGAAATTCTGATTGTTTCCAAAAGTAAATTTATCGCAGTATACGATTCGTCGGACGGACGGCCTTGATTGAAATTTTCGATGTTGGTAAAAATTTCCTCGAATTGGTCGGCAATAATCAGGAGATTTTTTCCCGAGTTGGAATCGTCGGTAAAGCAGTCAGACGATTTATAAAGGTCTGTCAAAGCGGAAAAACCTTGTTTCAATTGGTTGAGACAGAAACTGTTGTCGCATCCGATTTCTTTTGCGAACGACAGCGAAAGGCTTTCGAGGGGATTTTTTTGCGGTTTAAAATCGGCGATAATCCAGTTGTTGAACCTCGCTTTAAAAAAACCCGCCCTGATGTACGGAACGACACCGGCGTAAACCATCGACGACTTTCCGTCGCCAGAAGCCCCCGTTATAAACGCCATTTTATTTTCTTCCAACATCTTGACAATCTGGCGTATATGCAAATCCCTTCCCTTAAAGAAGATGCTCTCCTCTTCCGTAAAAGGTCTTAACCCCGGATATGGACAAACCCGCGCTGTCATAATTTTTTTTGATTTTCCTTTGAATTTTGTAGTTTTTAGTTTACATAAACAAAAAAAGTGCCAAGAATTTTTGGATGAAATTTTTAAACAAATTGTTTTATTATAAATCTTTTATTTTTATTCAGTTTGAAATGTTTTAAATTGATATATTATTTTTATATTAAGTTTATCATTTCAAAAAAATTTCTTTTAAAAATGTATTTTTGTATTATCCTGAAAATCAAAGATTTAAATTTTATTATTAAATTATTATACAAGAGAATATACAAGAAAAATTACAAATCAATTATAAAATTTAATATTTTACATAAGAAAAATTTGTGATTAATAAATAATTTTTGTATTTTTGTAAAAAAACAAATTAGTTATGATTAGAATAATCAGCGCAAAGA
>SJYC01146170.1:0-26752 GCA_006408675.1 Madoqua kirkii | reverse complement strand
AGAGGATGAGATGGCTGAATGGCATCACTGACTTGATGAACGTGAGTCTGAGTGAACTCAGGGACATGGTGACATACAGGGAGGCCTGGGTTGCTGCGATTCAGAGGTTCAGAAAAAGTTGGATGCGCCTGAGCAACTGAGCTGAGCTGAATAATAGAGCTTCAGCATATGTTCAATAAAACAGAAGCAGAGGCAACAACAGACAATTCCACAATCACAGTGAAAGTGAAAGGTATTCAGTGTGTCTGACTCTTTTCAAACCCCTGGACTGTAGCCTGTGAAGCTCTACTGTCTGTGGAATTCTTAAGGCAAGAATAATGGAGTGGGTTGCCATGTCCTAGTCCAGGGGATCTTCTCAACGCAGGGAGAGAACCTTCGTCTCCTGCATTGCAGGTAGATTCTTTACCATCTGAGTCACCACAGAAGCCCTAGAGTCACAGTAGGTTTTAATAATTCTCTAAGTGACGGATATAGAACAGGTAGCCAAAATCATCTGTAACATGATAAATGATCTGATCAGCACATGAACCACCTTGATATACAGCCAACTCCACAATGTCTATTCTTCTCAAGAGCATATGTGTCATTAAGACAGACCACATGCTCTAAAATAAAGCCAGTCTTAAATTTAAGGATTCATTTTCTGCAATAAAATTACATTGAGTTAATAAAAATGAAAACAAAGATAAGAACAAAATTTTTCACGTTCTTTTTTAATTAATTTATTAATTTCAGTTGGAGGCTAATTACTTTACAATATTGTAGTGGTTTTTGTCATACATTGAAATGAATCAGCCATGGAGAACAAAACTTTAGAAAATACTTAGAGGAAAACTCAGAATACCTGTGAGGTAAACAACATAATTTAAGTAATCCAGAGGTTAAATATGAAATCAAAAGGGAAATCACAGTCATAATGCAAATACAACATACCAAAATTTGTGGGATGTAGCTATGCAGTGCTTAGTATGGAAATTATAGTGTTAAATGGTTTTATTAAAAATAGGAAAGATTAAAATATGAATAATCATGACCTAGGTTTGACTTAAAGAACTAAATAAAACTGAACAATATAAAGACAAAGTACAGAGACTGTTAGGGAAATTAAATGGCAGCAGTCTTATTTAAGCTTCAGAGACAAGAAAGCATAACAGGCCTCAGATTTTGCTTTTGACCTGCCTAGACACTGACCTACCTGCTGTGAGCACAAGCCCCAAGGTATCATAGATAAGATAGGGGGTTCAGTTCAGTTCAGTTCAATCTCTCAGTCATGTCTGACTCCTTGCAACCTTACGAACTGCAGCACACCAGGCCTCCCTATCCTTCATCAACTCACGGAGTATATTCAAACTCATGTCCATCAAGTCGGTGACGCCATCCAGCCATCTCATCCTGTCATCCCCTTCTCCTCCTGCCTTCAATCTCTCCCAGCATCAGGGCCTTTTCAAGTGAGTTAGTTCTTCACATCAGGTTGCCAAAGTATGGGAGTTACAGCTTCAGCATCAGTCTTCCAAATGAAATTTCAGGACTATTTTCTTTAGGATGGGGTGGGTGGATCTCCTTGCAGTCCAAGGGACTCTAGAGAGTATTCTCCTACACTATACTTCAAAAGCATCAATTCTTTGGTGCTCAGTTTTCTTTATCGCCCAACTCTCACATCCATACATGACCACTGGAAAAACCATAGCTTTGACTAGACGGACCACTGTTGGCAGAGTAACATCTCTGGGTTTTAATATGTTTTCTAGGTTGGTCATAACTTTTAATCCAAGGAGTAGGCATCTTTTAATTTCATGGGTGCTGTCAATATCTGCAATGATTTTGAAGCCCTAAAAAATAAAGTCTGTCACTGTTTCCACTTTTTCCCCATCTATTTGCCATGAAGTAATGGAATCAGATGCCATCATCTTAGTTTTCTTAATGTTGAGAACTGTTGGCAGAGTAACATCTCTGGGTTTTAATATGTTTTCTAGGTTGGTCATAACTTTTAATCCAAGGAGTAGGCATCTTTTAATTTCATGGGTGCTGTCAATATCTGCAATGATTTTGAAGCCCTAAAAAATAAAGTCTGTCACTGTTTCCACTTTTTCCCCATCTATTTGCCATGAAGTAATGGAATCAGATGCCATCATCTTAGTTTTCTTAATGTTGAGTTTTAAGCCAACTTTGTCACTCTCCTCTTTCATTTTTATCGAAGTTCTTTAGTTCTTCTTCACTTTCTGCCATAAGAGTGGTGCCATCTGCATATCTGAGGTTATTGATATTTCTCCCTACAATCTTCATTTCAGCTTGTGATTTATCCAGTCCAACATTTCTAAATGATGTACTCTGCATATAAGTTAAATAAGTAGAGTGACAATATACAGCTTTGATGCACTCCTTTCCTGATTTGAAACCAGTCTGTTGTTCCATGCCCAGCTCTAATTGTTGCTTCTTGACCTGCATACAGATTTCTCAGGAGACAGGTCAGGTGGTCTGGTATTCCCATCTCTTTCAGAATTTCCCACAGTTTATTGTGATCCACACAGTCAAAGGCTTTGGCATAGTCAATAAAGCAGAAGTAGATTTCTTCTAGCACTTTCTTGCTTTTTCGATGATACAGAATGCTGGCAATTTGATCTTTGGTTCTTCTGCCTTTTCTAAATCCAGACTGAACATTGGAAGTTCAGAGTTCATATACTATTGATGCCCAGGTTGGAAAATTTTGAGCATTACTTTGCTAGTATCTGGTGCTGCTGCTGCTAAGTCACTTTAGTCGTGTCCAACTCTGTGCGACCCCATAGACGGCAGCCCACCAGGCTCCCCCATCCCCGGGATTCTCCAGGCAAGAACATTGGAATGGGTTGCCATTGCCTTCTCCATGCATGAAAGTGAAAAGTGAAAGTGAAGTCATTCAGTTGTGTCCGACTCTTAGTGACCCCATGGACTGCAGCCTACCAGGCTCCTCCGTCCATGGGATTTTCCAGGCAAGAGTACCAAAGTGGGATGCCATTGCCTTCTCTGTGCTAGTATCTGAGATGAGTGCAATTTTGTGGTGGTTTGAGCATTCTTTGGCACTGCCTTTCTTTGGGATTAGAATGAAAACTGACCTTTTCTGGTCCTGTGGCTACTGCTGAGTTTTCCAAATTCGCTGGCATATTGAGTACAGCAGTTTCACAGCATCATCTATTAGGATATGAATTAACTCAACTGAAATTCCATCAGCTCCACTAGCTTTGTTCGTAGTGATGCTTCCTAAGAAAGTGGGATGCCATTGCCTTCTCTGTGCTAGTATCTGAGATGAGTGCAATTTTGTGGTGGTTTGAGCATTCTTTGGCACTGCCTTTCTTTGGGATTAGAATGAAAACTGACCTTTTCTGGTCCTGTGGCTACTGCTGAGTTTTCCAAATTCGCTGGCATATTGAGTACAGCAGTTTCACAGCATCATCTATTAGGATATGAATTAACTCAACTGAAATTCCATCAGCTCCACTAGCTTTGTTCGTAGTGATGCTTCCTAAGACCAAGTTGACTTCACATTCCAGGATGTCTGGCTCTAGGTAAGTGATCACACCATCGTGGTTGTCTGGGTCATGAAGATCTTTTTTTGTATAGTTCTTCTGTGTATTCTTGCCACCTTTTCTTAATATCTTCTGTTTCTGTTAGGTCCATACCATTTCTGTCCTTTATTGTGCCCATCTTTGCATACAATGTTCCCTTGGTATGTCTACTTTTCTTGAAGAGATCTCTAATCTTTCCTATTCTATGGTTTTCCTCTATTTCTTTGCATGGATCGCTGAAGAAGGCTTTCTTACCTCTGCTTGCTATTCTTTGCAACTCTTCATTCAAATGAGTATATCTTTCCTTTTCTCCTTTGCGTTTAGCTTCTCTTCTTTTCCAGAGAAGGCGATGGCAACCCACTCTAGTACTTTTGCCTGGAAAATCTCATGGACGGAGGAGCCTGGTAGGCTGCAGTCCATGGGGTCGCTAGGAGTCAGACACGACTGAGCGACTTCACTTTCACTTTCTCTTCTTTTCACACCAGTTTGTAAGGCTTCCTCAGACAACCATTTTGCCATTTTGTATTTTTTTTCCCTTGGGGATGATGTTGATCACTGCCTCCTGTACAATGTCATAAACTCTATCAGATCTAGTCCATTAAATCGTTTGTCACTTCCTCTGTATAATCATATTGAGATTTGACTTAGGTCATACCTGAATGGTCTAGTAGTTTTCCCTACTTTCTTCAATGCAAGTCTGAATTTGCCAATAAGCAGTTCATGATCAAAGCCACAGTCAGCTCCCTGTCTTGTTTCTTGCTGTTTTTCCTTTATATCCTTTATTTTGGTTGTTGTTAGTATGTTAAATTTGATTGAATGATTTCTTTTTCTTTGCTTTAATGTTAAGTCAACTCTGCTATACTGTGATAAATCCTGCTTGAACATATTTTAGTGTCTTTTTTGGGTATAGTTGGATTTGATTTTCTGACATTTTGTTAAGGATTATTCATGAGAGGTATTGCTCTGAAATTTTTCTTTTTAAAGTATCTTTGCCAGGTTTTCAGTGCTAAGTTTATACAGGCTTATAAAATGAGTCAAGGAATGAGTCTTCCTGCAATTTTTGTAAAAGTTATACTACACAACATAAGTGCAAGCAAAGCAAGCTTGGACTTGGTGACAGTTTCAGGTTTGAAGGCTTTGTTAATAAAAGAAGCCATTCATTATACAGAAATAATTCTAATATTTAATAGAGATTTATCTATCTTACTTTCAGTATATAATCATTAAAAGAAAAATTAATCAATATCTAATAAAGAATTATCTCTCTTAGTTTATCTAAAAAATCATTAATAGGAAAGAGAAGTAGAACAGGAAAGAAGAGTAAGTACGTATACCACCAAATTAGATTTTGACCAACATTCAGATTCAAATAGAGCTTGGAACTCCAATGTCACAGCAATATGGAGTCCCAGTTGGGAGAAGGTCCTGGCAGTGTGTCTACTTCATGAGTGAGATTTCAAAATTGATGTTTGGAGGTTCCTGATTATAATCCCAGGCCACTAACTCATATCATCATCAATTTGCATGCAATTTGCAGCTCCATTTTAATATGTATAGTTATTCATTTATTTATTTTAATATAAATTTATTTATTTTAATTGGAGGTTAATTACTTTACAATATTGTATTGGTTTTGCCATACATCAACACGAATCCATCACAGGTGCTATTTGCATTGCCTTGTATATCTTAGAATTTTAAGCCCTGGGCATGCAATCAGGAAGCAACAGTTAAAACTGAACAGGGAAAAAGAGACTGGTTCCAAAGAGGAAAAGGAGTACAGCAAGTCTGTATATTGTCACCCTGCTTATTTAACGTATGCAGAGTACATCATGAGAAACATTGGGCTGGATAAA
The DNA here is from genome assembly GCA_006408675.1 of Madoqua kirkii. Lineage (NCBI taxonomy): Eukaryota > Metazoa > Chordata > Mammalia > Artiodactyla > Bovidae > Madoqua > Madoqua kirkii. The sequence continues at coordinate 21,357 of SJYC01146170.1, read as the reverse complement.
GCACAAGCTGGAATCAAGATTGCCAGGAGCAATATCAATAACCTCAGATATGCAGATGACACCACCCTTATGGCAGAAAGTGAAGAACAACTAAAGAGCCTCTTGATGCAAGTGAAAGAGGAGAATGAAAAAGTTGGCTTAAACCTCAACATTCAGAAAACGAAGATCATGGCATCTGGTCCCATCACTTCATGGCAAATAGATGGGGAAACAGTGACAGACTATCTTTTACAGCTCCCAAATCACTGCAGATGATGACAGTATCCATTAAATTAAAAGACTCTTACTCCTTGGAAGAAAATTTATGACCAACCTAGGTAGCATATTAAAAAACAAAGATATTACTTTGCCAACAAAGGTCCATCTAGTCAAAGCTATGGTTGTTTCAATAGTCATGTATGGATGTGAGAGTTGGACTATAAAGAAACTGAGCAGTGAAGAATTGATTCTTTTGAACTGTCCTGTTGGAGAAGACTCTTGTGAGTCCTTTGGCCTGCAAGGAGATCTAACCAGCTCATCCTAAAGGAAATGAGTCCTGAATATTTATTAGAAGGACTGGTGCTAAAGCTGAAACTCTGCTTTGGCCAACTGATGCAACGAACTGACTCATTTGAAAAGACCCTGATGTTAGGAAAGATTGAAGGTGGGAGGAGAAGGGGATGACAGAGGATGAGATGGTTGGATGGCATCATAGACTCAATGGACATGAGTTTGAGTAAGCTCCTAAAGTTAGTGATGGAGAGGGAGGCCTGGCGTGTGCCGTCCATGGGGTTGCAAAGAGTCAGACACGACTGAGTGACTGAACTGAACTGAACTGAATTCAGTGGAGGCAGGAAAAAAAGCTCTTTTAAAACTCAACACAAATTCATGAAGAAGAAAAAAAAAAACACCTCTTGGCAAACTAAGAATACAGTAAAAGAAAGTTTCCTTCACTTGTTAAAAGGTATCCATGAAAATCCTGCACCTAAAAATCATACTTAAAAGAGATTAGTAAGCTTTTAATTGATTTTAACATTTCCCCAAGAAAGGGCAGAAAATAAGAATGCTGTTTTTACCACTTGATTCATTTTAATGGGAAAAAATTCTTTTATGTAGGTCAAAAAGTTGGAAAATCATAAAAAAGCAATTTACAATAGTACCATCAACAGAGTTCTTAGGAATATTTCTGTCAAAGGACATCTAATCATTCAAAATTAGATACAGAAACAAACAAACAAAAAATTATTGTCAAGATGTAGCCCAGAAGACCTAAAATGGGGAAAGTAAATTCATAGGCTAAATGATATAATACAGTTAAGAAGGCAATTATCCTAAAATGGAGCAACAGAATTTTTGTCAAAATTCCAGCAATTTTTTGAGCAGGTTGAAAGCTGATTCTAATATATATATATGGAAATGTAAAGAACTTTTATATAACTGTATATAAATGAAAGTGAAATTGTTAGTTGCTCATTCATGTCCAATTTGTGATCCCATGGACTGTAGCCCACCAGGCTCCTCTGTCTTTGGGATTCTCCAGGCAAGACAACTAGAGTGGTTTGCTATTTCCTTCTCCATGGAATCTTCCCAACCCAAGGATTGAACTCAGGTCTCCTACACTGCAAGGAGATATTTTAATCATCTGATCCACCAGGGAAATCCTATGGAACACCAGATAACCAAAGCAATTATATATGTATTACATGTAATATGTTGCTACTGTTGTTTAGTCACTCAGCCGTGTCCAAATGCTTTGCAACTCCATCAACTATATAGGCCACCAGGCTCCTCTGTTCATGGGATTTCCCAAGCAAGAATACCTGAGTGATTGCCATTCCCTTCTCCAGGGAATCTTCCCAACCCAGGGAGCAGGCCCTTGTCTCCTGTATTGGCAGATGGATTATTTTTTACTGAACCATCAAGGAAACCCTGTAATGTGTGTAATATACTGTGTATGCATTTTATAATGAATAGAGTTGGTTAACTTACACTCAATTTTAAGATTTCTATAAATACACAGGAATCAAGATTGACTGATATTGTGAAGAAGAGAGTGTATAAATTGATGACAGGTATAGAGAGTCGGGAAATAGACCCATCTGTATGTGTTTAACTGACTTTAAGTACAGATACCAAGACAACTCAGTGGGTATGGAATGCCTTTTCAACAGATGATGCTGGATCAATGAGATTTCCATTTTGGGAAAATGAAATAAAGAGCACCATCTCTGACTTAACACTATAAAGAAAAATTAACTTCAAGGGAAATGTATAACTAAATGTCATACTTTAATTTATAGAAAGTCTAAATGACTAAAAAAATTACCATGATCTTGAGGTGAAAATATTTCTTATGCATAATTTAAAAATTCAAAATATGAAAGGAAAATTGATAAACTGGGCTTTAAATCATGCTGCTATTTAAAAGAAACCTTAGGGGAACTAAAAGGCAAGCCAAGAGGAAATAATATTCATGATACACAGATCAGACAGAAGACTTGAATTCAGAATATTAGAATGGTTTCACGATTTAATCACTTAAAAGTTGGTTATGGAAATTCAAATTAAAACCACAGGCTGAAACAATGCATACTGATTAGGTATGTAACTAAAATAGGACTGGTCAAGTCAAGCATTGTTGAGACTATTTTGCAACTGGAGTGTTCACACACTGCTGGAGTGAACTTAAAATGATACATCACGTGGAAAAGCAGTTTGAAATTTTCTTGAGAAGTGAAACATACACAAACCCAGTGACACAGTTCTTCAATTCCTAAGTATTTATCTAAGACACATGAAAACATCTAGAGAAAGCCTTGTTCATAAATGTTCTTAGCAACTTATTCACGCAGCAAAAATCTGGAAACAACCCAAATATCCATTTTATGGGAAAAGATAAATTATGACACCTTCATATAATGGAATATTATTTTAAAACAAGCAGGAATGAATTATAGGTTATATACAGTGATATGAATGAGACTCAGAATTATTACACTGAGTTGAGGATGTTAGGTTAAAAAAGAGGGCATACTGTATGATTTTTGTTATATAACATTCGAGAAAATATAATCTAATAAGAGTAACTGAACACACATCAGTGGCTGCCTGCAGATGGAACTGGAGGGAGGGATGGATAGAGGTGGTCTCTTGGAGGATCATGGGGAAGATTCACAAGATGATGTTGTGATAGACTTATACAGATGGCAAAACTGAGCAAAGTATGCATTTTACATATGCATACTTTATAGCACTTCAATTATACCTGAATAAAGAAAGAAAGGATATACATGAGATAGATAGAAAGGGGCTTCCCTGGTAGCTCAGATGGTAAAGAAGACGTCGGTTCAATCCCTGGGTTGGAAAGATTCCTTAGACTAGGACATGGCAACAGACTCCAATATTCATGCCTAGAGAATTCCATGGACAGAGGAGCCTCACGACAGAACAACTAACACACATTAGATAGATGATAGATAATTAGATAGTAGATAATTAGATGGATGGATATATAGATAGATGATTAGATGGATATATCGTTGAGTCGCTCAGTCAGGTCCAAATCTTTGTGACTTCACAGACTGTAGCACACCAGGCATCCTTGTGTATCACCAACTCCTGAAGATTGCTCAAACTCATGTCCATTGAGTTGGTGATGTCATCCAAAGATTTCATCTTCTGTTGTCCCCTTCTCCTCCTGCCTTCAATTTCCCCCAGCATCAGGATCTTTTCTAATAAGTCAGTTCTTCAGATAAGATAGCCAAGGTATTGGTGCTTCAGCTTTAGCATCAGTCCTTCCAATGAATTTTCGGGACTGATTTCCTTTAGGATGGACTGGTTGGATCTCCTTGCAGTTCAAAGGACTCTCAAGAGTCTTCTCCAACACCACAGTTCAAAAGCATCAGTTCTTCACTGCTCAGCTTTCTTTATGGTCCAACTCTCAGCTCCACACATGACTACTGGAAAAATCATAGCTTTGACTAGATGGACCTTTGTTGGAAAAATAACATCTCTGTTTTTTTCAATATATTGTCTAGTTTTGTCATAGCTTTTCCTCTAAGGAGCAGGTGTCTTTTAATTTCAAGGCTGCTGTCATCATCTGAAGTGATTTTGGAGTCCAAGAAAATGAAATCTGTCACTGTTTCTGTTGTTTCCCCATCCATTTGCCATGAAGTGATGGGACAGGATGCCTTTGACTTAGTTTTCTGAATATGAGTTTTAAGCCAGCGTTTTCACTCTCTTCTTTCGGTCCTCTTTGCTTTCTGCCATAAGAATGGTATCATTTGCATATCTGAAGTTATTGATATTTTTCCCAGCAATCTTGATTCCAGTTGTGTTTCATCCAGCCCAGTGTTTCTCATGATGTATTCTGCATGTAAGTTAAATAAGCAGGGTGACAACATACAGCCTGACATAGAGCTTTCCTGATTTGGAACCAGTCCATTGTTCCATGTCTGACTGTTCCTTTTTGACCAGCATAAAGATTTCTCAGGAGGCAGGTAAAGGTGCTTCTAGTGGAAATACCAGATGCAATCCAGGCCAGACTTGAGGGATGCAAGGTGCATGTTCCCCCTTCTGGGAGAAAGAACAGGATAATTCACCTGTAGCTGCCTGTTTGCCTCCCTGTTTTTCTGAAACCTCGTGAACACTAGCTGGGTCTACACTCACTCTCATCTATCTCTGGGCCCTACTGGAAGTCTCAGTGAGGAATTCATAAGATGGCAGAGTAGAAGGATGTGCGCTCATCTGTGAGAACTCAAAAACTGCAAATAACTGCCGAACAATCATCAACAGGAGAATATTGAGTCGCACCAAGAAAAGGTACCGCACACCTAGGCAGGGTAAAGAAGAAGCCCTAAAAAGATGGTAGAAGGGGAAAAATCATGTTTAGAATCAAACCCCACACCTACCAGAGACCCTTAGAGGGCTCAGACTAAACATTGTGTGCAGCAAGACCCAGGGACTCTACAAGAGACTGAGCCATACCTGCCTTTGAAATGGATATATACATAGATAGCTAATTAGATAAACAGGTAGATAGATAGGTATATAGATAGACAGACAGACAGAGACTGATGAGAGAGAAAGGGAAACTTTATGGAAAATATTAAACATTAAATGAAACATTCTCTTTTCCCTTGTGGGTTTGTAGGCACATGTACTGAGAGGCATAACAAAGAAGACTCAAATTTTCTAGGAAAGTGAAGAAAAATATATGATTTAAAGTCAAAGAAATTACAATTTAATTTCACATGTGAAATACTAATTAGAAAAGATACAAGCACCATATGTTCACTGTGGCATTATTTACAATACATAAAACAGGGAAGTGACCCAGTGTCTATTGACAGGTGAATGAATAAGAAGATGTTGTATATACAATAGAATATTGAGGTGAAGTCATTCAGTCATGTCCGACTCTTTGTGAGACCATGGACTGTAACCTACTCAGCTTCTCCGTCCGTGGGATTCTCCAGGCACGAATACTGAAGTGGGTTGCCATTTCCTTCAACCATAAATAAAATGAAATCTTGCCACTTAAGACATAGGCGAGCCTAGAGAGAATTATGCTAAGTGAAATAAGTCAGGCAGAAGAAGACAAACACTGTATGATATTACTTAAATGTATAATCTGGAAACAAAACAAATGAACAAAAATAACAACAACAACAAAGAAAAAACAGGAATCATAGATACAGAGAATAAATAGGTGGTTCCCAAAGAGGAGGGGTGGAGGGAGGAAAGAAATAGGTGAAGGAGATTAAGGGATACAAGCTTCTAGTTGATAAATAAATTCATTATAGGTATGAAATATAAGGTGTGGGGAATATGGTCAATAAATATATCACTTTATATAAAACAAAAACCAATATAATGTAAATAAACTATATCTCAAAACAAGCTCAAAAAAAGATTAGATATGTGGTAACCAGAGGTGGGGGAGTAGAGGCAAATTGGATGAAGATGATCAAAGATACAAACTTCCAGTTATAAATATAAGTAAGCACTCGGGCTTCCTAGGTGGTGCTAGTGTTAAAGAACCCATCTGCGAATGCAGGAGACACAAGGGAGTTAAGTTTGATCCCCGGTTCTGGAAGACTTTCTGCAGTAGGGAATGGCAACCCATTCCAGTATTTTTGCCTGGAAAATTCCATGGACAAAAAAGCCTGGTGTGCTACAGTTCATGGGGTTGCAAAGAGTCAGACACCACTAAGCACAAACACACATCTGTGTTACTAACCCAGGGATGTAATATACAATATGATAAGTATTATTAACACTAGAAGGTCAATGCTAAAGAATGTTCAAACTACCACACAACTGAGTTCAGCTGCTAGCAAGATTATGCTCAAAATCCTTCAAGTTAGAGTTAAGCAGTATGAAAACCAAGAACTTTCAGATGTATAAGCTGGATTTAGAAAAGACAGAGGAAACAGATCAAATTGACAGCATTCAGTGAATCATAGAGAAAGCAAGAGAATTCAAGAAAAATATCTACTTCTTCTTCATTGACTATGCTAAAGCCTTTGTAGGTCACAACAAATTGTGGAAAATACTTAAAGAGATGGGAGTGCCAGTCAATCTTACTTGTCTCCCGAGAAACCTGTATGTGGGTCAAGAAACAACAATTAGAATGAGACATGAAACAACTGACTGTTTCAAAATTGGCAAAAGAGTATGACGTATATCGTCACCTTGCTTATTAAATTCTTTGCAGAGTGCATCACGCAAAATGCCAGGCTGGATGAAGCACAAGCTGGAATCAAGGTTGCCGGGAGAAATATCAACAATCTCAGATATGCAGACATACCAATCTAATGGAGGAAGTGAAGAGGAACTAAAGGGCTTCCTGAGGACTAAAGAGGAGAGTGAAAAGTTGGCTTGAAACCCAACATTGAAAAAAAAAAAAAAACTAAGATCATGGCGTCTGATACCATCACTTCATGGCAAATAGAAGAGGAAAAAGTGGAAGCCAAGACAGATTTTATTTCTTGGGATCCAAAATCACTGTGAACAGTGACTGCAGCCATGAAATTAACAGATTTTTCATCTTTGGAAGGAAAGCTATGACAAACCTAGACAGCATATTAAAAAACAGAGATATCAGTTTGCTGACAAAGGTACATATAGTCAAAGCTATGGCTTTTCCAGTAGTCGTGTATGGATGTGAGAGTTGGACCTTAAAGAAAGCTGAGCACCGAAGAATTGATGCTTTCAAATTGTGGTGAGAAACACTTGAATTGCAAGGAGATTAAACCAGTCAATCCTAAGGGAAATCAACTCTGGATATTCATGGGAAGGACTGATGTTGAAGCTTCAATACTTTTACCACCTGATGCAAAAAGCCGACTCATTGGCAAAGATCCTGATGCTGGGAAAGATTTAATGCAAAAAAGTGAGCGGCAGAGGATGAAATGGTTAGATAGCATCACTGACTCAATGGAAATGAATTTGAACAAACTGTGGAGACAGTGAGGGACAGGGGAGCCTGGTGTGCTGCAGTCCATGTTGTCACAGAGTTGAACATGACTTAGTGATTGAACAACAACAACATATTATAGATGAAAGTTAAGAGAGTAAATCCTAAATGTTTTCATCACAAGAAAAAAATTCTGTTTGCTTATTTTTATATATAAAATTAAGCAAATAAAATTGCTATATATATGAATGATAAATGTTCACTAAATTTACGGTAATCACTTTGTGATGTATGTAAATCAAGTCATTATGTTGCACATCTTAAATTCATACAGTACTCTATGTTAATATTATCTCAATAAAACTAAAAGAAAAACAGGAAAATGCTGTATATAACCATTGGGAAGTGTTACAGAGGTTGTTGTAATGGTGTGTGCTAAGTCACTTCAGTCATGTCTGACTCTTTGCAGCTCTATGGACTGTAGCCTGCCAGGCTGCTCTGCCTATGTGATTCTCCAGGCAAGAATATGGAATGGGTTCATTTGCACTCCTGCAGCAGATCTTCCCCACCCAGGGATGGAACTTCTATATCTTATGTTTCCTGTATTGGCAGGTGGGTTCTTTACCACTAGCACTACCTGGAGAGCTCAGAAGAAAGTCCATAGTAAGAGTAGATTATTGGTAGTACTTGGTGGATGTTCTCTTTAGGGAGTTCCAAAAGTTAGATACAATTCTCCAGGAGACACAGTTCTCCAGAAGACATGATTCTCCAGGCAAGAATACTGGAGTGGGTAGCCATTCCCTTCTCCAGGGGATCGTTCAGGCCCAGGGAACAAATCTGGGTCTCCTGCTGCAGGAGGATTCTTTACTGTCTGAGCCATCAAGGAAGCCCAGATTGCAATGGTAAAAGTGAAAGTGAAGTCGCTCAGTCATGTTCGACTCTTTGCAACCCCGTGGACTGTAGCCCACCAGGGTCCTCTGTCCATGGGATTCTCCAGGCAAGAATACTGGAGTGGGTTGCCATTTCCTTCTCCAGCAGATCTTCCCAACACAGGGATCAAACCCGTGTCTCCTGCAATGCAGGCAGACGCTTTATCCTCTGAACTAAATGCAAAAAAGGAAATGGATATGAGTGTCAAGTAGCTTGAGCAGATCTTGGAAATTAGTTGTCACAATGGGGAGAGTTTGTTTCACAACAAAAAGAAAATTTCAAAAAATCTTGGATGACCTTAAAAATTGTAACATTGTAGAGAGAATCAGAGATTTAAGAGAAAACATCTGGTTCAGTAGAGACATGTAGGTTTGGAACAATGGAATAGAGATTTTGTACCATCTAAGTATATGGCTTATTAGATACTTGAGGGAAGAGGTCAGAGTTGGAGGTATTTATTGGGAAACAGTACTTGAATGTCTGACTAAAACACAGGTAATAGTGATGGGGTATCCTTCTCTATATCAATATTCTCCTTTTCCTTTAATTTTCAAAGTGATGCAAAAAGGAAATGGATATGAGTGTCAAGTAGCTTGAGCAGATCTTGGAAATTAGTTGTCACAATGGGGAGAGTTTGTTTCACAACAAAAAGAAAATTTCAAAAAATCTTGGATGACCTTAAAAATTGTAACATTGTAGAGAGAATCAGAGATTTAAGAGAAAACATCTGGTTCAGTAGAGACATGTAGGTTTGGAACAATGGAATAGAGATTTTGTACCATCTAAGTATATGGCTTATTAGATACTTGAGGGAAGAGGTCAGAGTTGGAGGTATTTATTGGGAAACAGTACTTGAATGTCTGACTAAAACACAGGTAATAGTGATGGGGTATCCTTCTCTATATCAATATTCTCCTTTTCCTTTAATTTTCAAAGTGCCTAGTAAGCAATAGTTTCCTAAGTACAGTGAAGGGATAAAACAAAAATTTTATAGAATATATCCTAACCTGTTTCAGCAAATTCTACTGAAAACAGAGCACCACTTCACAGAATAGCTCAAGATTGCTTTGCTTCAAAGTTTCTCTCAGAATGAAATTATTCCATTCAGCCCTTCGTTTCAGATTCATCTGGTGTTACAACAGTGAGGAGATTACTATGTTAAAGATATTATCATTCAATATGGCACACTATTGAGTTCAAGGCTGTCAGAGACTACAAAAACTATCTGATTCTAATAAAAATAAAACCTTACCACATTATTCCTATCATGACTGTGCAGGACATAAAACATTGGCTTTGTTGAAATGTCTACAGGACAATAAAATATTAAATCATCACTCTATAATATCTAGGTCATTTCCAGTTAACCTATGTAGAAAAAGAGAGTTTAAAGTAAACACTTGTGAATCCTTTTCTTGTTTGCTCCCACACTGAGCAGAGGCTTGCCAGGTGATGGGTGTTCCCATCCCTGTAGTATTCTTGAGAGCAGTCCAGAGACTGATGGGACAGAATACATCTGCTGAACTGTTGACAGACCTACAGATAATGTCTCACTCAAGATAGAAACTCTGAAATAAATTGAACCATAATCCTTTTATAAATGTGCTCACTATCTTTAAAAGTGTGCCTTTGATAGAGTGATATCAAAGAAATGCACTTATTTTTTATTTTCTTTAAAATTTTTTATTGGAGTATAGTTGATTTACAATGTTGTGTTAGTTTCTGTTATACAGCCAAGTGGATCAGTTATACCTATACATATATCTATGTTTTTAGATTACATTTCCATATAGGTCATTACAAAGTACTAAACAGAGTTTCCTGTGCTATTCAGTGGGTCCTGAATAGGTTACACATTTTATATATAGTAGAGAAGTATTTAAAAAAAACACTGTACAACTTCCTGGATGAGTATGTTATATTTTCTATTCCCACTTCAGTCTGTATTATTCTTATGGACATAAAGAGGGTTGGGGTGGAAATAGGATTAAAAAAACCTGCCTTGGATGGTTTTATTTTAAAATAATGAAAGTACTTTAATGTTCTTCAAATCATTGTTTCCCTCAAGGTCTTTAGGGTATAGTAGATAGCTATACCCATCTGCAACTGTCTCCAAGGACTGGAAACCACTTACAGTTTCTAATGCTGCAGTTTAATCTTCACTAGCCTAGGCATCATTGCTATTCAAAGGGGAGCTCTAAACTTCAAAACAATTTTCCAACTTATGACACGGTTATGATTATATGAGAACAATTCACTTATTTCTGCAGTCCCCATTACTGCCTTTGAACAGCTATTTACAAAGCAGTATGGGTGGGAATATTGCTTTATCTTGGAAAAAATAATGCCTTGCACATGATATGAGCAATCTTTCACAGTGTCTACCAATAAATAAACATTGTACACAAGTATTTCCCAGGTGGCTCAGTGGTAAAGCCAGCAATGCCAGAGATGTGGGTTCAATCCCTGGGTCAGGAAGATTCCCTGGAGAAGGGCATGCTAACCCACTTTCAGGAAAATCGTGTGGACAGAGGAGCCTGACAGGCTACAGTCCGTGGGCTCACAAACAGTTGGACACGACTGAAGAGACTGAGCATGCACACATGTATATAATCATTTTCATAGAGTATCTGCTGCATAAACAGTGAAGCAGATAAATTAGCAAGTTCTTTATGAGCTTGTGGACACAGTAAAGATAAAAGGATTAAAAGTTTAGTTATTAGCAAAAATAACAAATGCCACAGGGAGCCCAGGATCTCTGATACTCTGTGGCTTTGACAAACATCTTCATCTTTATGGGTCCCAATTTTTTTGTTTTTCATGTCAAGTTTGTGGCTTACAGGATGCCTAAGATCATTTTCAGTCATAATACTTACAACTCCCAGATTCTGAATCACTTTATGTAAAAATGTGTTGTTGTTGTTTAGTAGTTCAGTCGTGTCCAACTATTTCTGACTTCATGAGCTGCAGCCCACCAAGCTTCTTTGGCCACAGGATTTTCCCAGCAAAAATACTGGAGTTGCTTGGCACTTCCTTCTCCAGGGGATATTCTTGGCCCAGGGACTGAATTCAAGTCTTCTGCATTGGCAGGTGGATTCTTTACCATTCAGCCACCTGGGAAGCCCAAGAACTGAGTAAAGAGAATAAGAGAGTAATACCAATATTAAAGAATGAGATTTGTTCTCTTTATTTACTTTGAGATAATATCTCTGGTCCTAAAATGAAATCCACACACTATACTTCCTCTCCTTAATACTTTATTGACCTGCTCCCCTTCAGTGCAGGCTGACTCCTTAGGTCCTTATTGAAGGACTGGTTGTTCATTTCACAAAGGTCCTTGACTTTCTAGCAGTAAGGATGACCTAGGGAATTTTTAAACAAATGAATTTTAGAAATTGTATGAGTGTGTTCTTTTTAAGGATCTTCCCTGTTAGTTTAGCTGGTAAAGAATCCACCTGCAATGCAGGAGACCCCGGGTTCAATTCCTGAGTCAGGAAGATCCCCTGGAGCAGGGATAGGCTACCCACTCCAGTATTGTTGGGCCTCTCTGGTGGCTCATAAGATAAAGAATTCACCTGCAGTGTGGGAGACCTAGGTTCAGTCCCTGGGTTGGAAAGATCTGGAATATTTTCACAAAGTCTTTGAAATAGGACCACATCTTCATCATTTGTCATTCCTCCTGATGATGCCCAAGGGGAAAATGTAGCCCAGTTATGACAACTGCAGGTTTGGGGGGTCAGATAAACTTGCTACTCTCATTTTATATTTTGTAAAGTGTCTTATATATTCTTCTCTCCCCAGATCTGCAGAATTGTTAAAATTCTTAACTTTGAGGTTGTGTAGGATTAGGAGAGAAAGTGTCCCCATCCTCAGGATTAATAGAAAAGTGTTCCAGCAAAGGTGTTCAGACTTTGTTGTCTTTGTTGACTTCCATGACTTTGAACCTACTGCTAGATCTATGGTTTCCTGTATTTCTAGGGGAAAGACCCTATCTGAAGTGGATGTTGGTGCTAATTAACAGCCATACAAATAAGATATTTCAGTGACACATTATCCTAACTAGTGCCCAATTATGCTAAACTCTTTCCACTTGAAGAATTCAAGAGCATCATTTACTGTGCTAATCATACAAATTTCTATACTATTTAAATTTCTTTATCTTTTTGACTATTGAGCCACTATTAATTCATTCAGGTAAATATGAACCATATTTTTAGCAAATTTGTACCTATTTAACTATGGGATTTATTTGGTTTCATTCTGATTATTACTAATCACCATTGTAATTTGAAGTATTACTAAATTGCAAAGAGTTACAAATTTATGTCTTTTCCTAAATGGAAAAGTTGATACTTTTAGGGTTACCTTCTTTCATTTTAACTTGTATTTATGTTGTTAGATGGCTTCCCCAGTGTCGAGGTGGTAAAGAAACTCCCTGCAATTCAGGAGACACAGTCCCTGAGTTGAGAAGATCCCCTGGAGGAGAAAATGACAACTCATTCCAGTATTCTTGTCTGGAGAAACTCATGGACAGAAGGGACTGGTGAACTAGTTTTCTGCTGCTAAGCTGCTTCAGTCGTGTCCGACTCTGTGCAACCCCATAGACGGCAGGCCACCAGGCTCCCCCGTCCCTGGGATTCTCCAGGCAAGAACACTGGAGTGAGTTGCCATTTCCTTCTCTAGTGCATGAAAGTGAAAAGTAAAAGTGAAGTCGCTCAGTCGTGTCCGACTCTTAGCGACCCCATGGGCTGCAGCCTAGCAGGCTCCTCTGCCCATGGGATTTTCCAGGCAAGAGCATTGGAGTTGGGGTGCCATTGCTTGAGGTCACAAAATGTTGAACAAGGTTATGTGACTAAGCACCTTATAGTTAGGTATATAAAAATCCATGTGTTTTATATATATATGCTATTAAGCTAAATAATAAAAGGAACCTACCAGTAAGCTTAATATTAGATTTTACCAGCTTTGTCGAATCTATTTCTGTGTGCCCTACCAGCTCATGATCTTGTCTCCTTTCAGGGATAAACACTATTCTGATATGCTTTATCTTCTCCTATTTTCTTTTTGCTTTAAAAATCATAAGAATTGGAACACATCTAGCATATGCTGTATGTATCCCTATATAGAAGTACTCAAAAGGACTGTAGTGTTCTAAATTAAGAATGGAACCCACATGGGGATAAAGAGATTATTTAAAATACCATGCCTTTTAAGCAATTTATATCCATATGAATATCAAGTCCCAGTGTGATAGGCTTTAAAATCTAGTTAAGGCCAAAAGTACAAGCCAATTTCTAATAATTCTAACAATTTCTAAAATAGTTTATTCTCTCTCTCTCTCTCTCTCTCTATATATATATATATATATACATATCCTATATTCTGCAGTTTTGCAACCGTACTTTAGGAACAATATATGTACTATATTTTTGAAAAGCTTTCTTCATCTTAAAAGACTCAAGAAACATCTAAAGAAATAGATATATTAACAATACTCAAGATCCTATTTATCTACTATGGAGACATGTGTGTGTTTTCAAAATTTTATAATAATTACTTCTTTAGGGTAAGTTTCTCTACACGAGATTATTATGGGTAAGATACATGCGACATTTTGATGCATATTGTTTAATTACCTCCAGAAAAATGTGAAGAGTCCACCAACTTTACACTGCATTTGTTTTCATGAGAAACTCTGAATCCCTTATCGTTACTGATCATTAATATGCAGAGTATGTATTTGTCCATATGCCTACTGATTTGTTCAACTTTTTCTCATTGTTTTCACAGGAATATGTAAATTCATATTTTTTCATATGCTATTTTATTCCATAATCATCAAACCTGGGTCTCCTCCACTTCAGGCAAATTTTTATCATCTGAGCCACCAGGAAAGCACCAATATTTATAAATAAAACCATTTTTATGCACTTATTTAAAAATGGATTTTTAATCAAATAATGTGTAATTGGTCCATATCTATTCTTCACTTACTATTTATATTTGAAACTAGTTTGCTCTCCGTTTGCTTGGATTTTCTATTTTATTGGTTTGTATTTATTAAAAATGTATTACTTCCACAAATATAACCAACATGAAATATTAAAGCAATCACCTAGTTTAACCAAAACCTTTTTTTAAAATATTCACAATATCAAAGAAGGATAAAACTATAATCCATATAGTATCACTTATTAGATATATTGCTCAAATTTTCATACATGCATTTAAAATTCTGCTTATAATCAATTATGAAAATAAGTTATAATACTAACAATTATTACATTTGTCCAAGTTTCAGCTACTTTAACCATTCTGTTTTGCATATCTCCGAATTAAGCATACATGTTAGAAAGTACAAAGATGGTGATGATTATTAATGGATGATTTTGTGATTAAATATCCATCATTGCAGAGAAACCCAGATAGACTTAAAAGAGAATGTTTATCAGAAGAATGTTTCTGTGCACAGAAAGATGAATCTTAAAGTAATATCCAACCTTCCAAAATAGTTGGCAGAAACAAAATGTACCCTGAGATTTGAGAGGAAGAACTATTATTTCTACTTAAAAATGTGTGGTTTACTAATTGCATTCCAACCTCAGAATGATCATAATTTCAGTGAAATTTAATATAGCATCAATTATAGTTGTAATTTTATTATTAATCAATGTGTAAGTCTCTCTTTCCCCTTAACTCCACATCTCCATCTCCAACCTCTGAAGGGAAAAGCTAAATAATTGATGCAATTATATAGATAATTTGAGTAAAAAAATAAATTTTCCATTCTTCTAAGCTGAACTTATGTGCAGTTTTCTTATAAAAATAAAATCAAGTGTTTCTTTGATCACTTAAATATCTGTTCATAATCGCCAGGACATGGAAACAACCCAGATGTCCATCAGCAGATGAATGGATAAGAAAGCTTTGGTACATATACACAATGGAGTATTACTCAGCCCTCAAAAAGAGTAAGTTTGATGCAGTTCTAATCAGATGGATGAAACTGGAGCCGATTATTCAGAGTGAAGTAAGCCAGAAAGAGAAACACCAGTACAGTATACTGACACATATATATGGAATATAGAAGACAGTAATGATGACCCCGAAAGTGAGACAATATAAGAGACTCAGAGGTATAGAATGGACTTTTGGCTGCAGAGGGAGAGGGAGAGGGTGGGAAGATCTGGGAGAATGACAACGAAACATGTATACAATCATATGGGAGATGAAGCACCAGTCTATGTTCAATACAGGATACAGGATGCTTGGGGCCGGTGTATGGGATGAACCGGGGGGATGGGCAGGGAAGGGAGGTGGGAGGGGGCTTTAACATGGGGAGATCGTCTACACCTGTGGCTGATTCATGTCAATGTATGGCAGAACCAATACAGTACTGTGAAATGGAATAAGCATTAAACAAAAATAAAAAATAAATTAATTAATTAAAAAAAATAAATATCTGTAAAATAATTAAAATCTTTAAATTTCACTTTAGTCTTTTGAAATGAACCAAGAGATCTGAAGGAACTGCAAATTTCTCTCTTTTAACTGATACTGAGTGGAGTCTGCAAAGCAAGTGCTTCAGAGAAATTAAACAAAGAATGTATTTTAAAGGGTTTGGGGAACAGGGCCTCTCCAAGGACAGTTAGCAGAATTTGGGAAAAGAAAAACAAAATGTTATGATGAAGCAGCAGGACATGTGGTTTTCAGCAAAAGAACCTGTTGGATATTATGGGTTGAGGAGGGAGCAAAGGAGCCATCTGCAGTTCCAGGGTAAAGATGTGAAGGGTTCATGCTGAAGAACCTATTTGTAACTCAGGACCAATGGAATTCTTTGGATCTACAGAGACCCAAAGGAAATCTGCTTTCATCTGATCTCCTCTTTCTTTTTGCATCTGGCAAGTGTTTGAACATTAGGAAAATGGGAAAGAACCAGTGGTGGAGGTGGCCAATGCAAGAAGGAAATACATGAATGGTGATGGCTCCCCACTAGGATTCTAACATCTACAGCCTTCCTTTATTGATTAGTGGACCAATCCAGGGCACATGATAGCCCCTGCTGACTTGAGTTTTGGCATCTGTGTCAAGTTTATTGTAAGGATTCTCTTCAGGCCACCCACCCAATCTCATACCTTTGCAGGGTGGGGGAAAAGGGGCAAAATCTAATATATATTCTTGTGCTATTCAAATAAAACCCATTTTTAGAACATTTTTATTAATGTTATTTAATATTAAAACTTTGAGCCTACTATGTGCAGTATTGTAGAATTCAATGAAGGACACCAAGTTATTTTACTTACGAAGTTGGTAAGATAGTGAAGAAGAGATTAAAGATTACAATTTTAACTGGAAGTTACCTGGGTAGTTGAGACGGGTATCCTGTGATTTGCCTGTCCTGAGAGTGGTTCCTGGAATTAAGCACTGAGGAAAAGTATGTGTCTTCCACTACACAGTGAGAAATTATGGAGAAAGGGATACACAATGAAGGCAGGAAGTCTAGTGTGGTTGGATAGTAGGCGAAGAGGAGATGATATGAAGAAGCTTCAACAATATCATCAAATGACCTGCCACTAATGTAGCTGGGAATAAAATATTAGACTTCAAAGCAGACCAAGTCAGAAGGAAAAATAAAAAAGATTTTCAGTGACCACATTTTAGAGACGACAAAGCTAAAGCACAAAGACCTCATGGGATATTTGTAAGATCCCTTCTGAGTGATTTTTGAAGAGTTAACATGAGTTATTCTTAGATGTATGGTAAGTTTGTGATCACTTTCAGAATGATTTTTAAAGTTACACTATACTGTGTAACCATGAGATTTTTGAAAATGGAAATAAAGTGTCATAGCAATGCTTTTGCATTCTGCCTTGTTCATAATCTTAATAAAAGTTTATTTAGATGCCAACATCCTGTGTATTGAAATAGATATACAATGTCAACTAGATACTTCAGAAACTTTGTTGGGAAAAAAAATATAGAAAAATTAAATTGCCAAAGCAGGAAAAAAATTTATTTTGAAAATCAAAACAGAAGATCACAAGTAGCATTATCATTATTTACTGTTAATTTTATGTGACAGGTAATATACCTTAATCACTTACTTTATGATCATATATATTGTGATGAGTGTGTCAAACAGAAGAGAAGGTTTTAAAAATACATCTGGTAAGAGCTGATGACAGTCATCTTTCAGAATGTTAGTGAAGGTTATTATATTTTCTTAGAATTATATTATTTAACATTTCAATTCATCTAAACAGACAGTTGTAAAAATGCTAACATCTTCAATAGCTATATTTTTTCTTCCAAATAACCTCAAGAACTTTAAATATTTGCCTTCAGTATGAAAAATAGTAAGTTTAAGTGGAATCCAGCTTTACTCCTTCAGAACAGCAGATACTATCTGGCATTTCATTCTGTTTCATTCATTTCTTTATCCTGCCACACATTTTTGTTTTATCTCTAAATAAAACAGTTATATGTTTTCAAAAGTGTATCCCATTGAAATTCACAATCATTTTATCTGAGAAAGGAGCCATGAAGTTCATGATCCTTGATCCTTGCTTTTCCTCTGAAAAGTAGCATCATTCAGTGATCAAAATAAAAGTCAATGACCTGTGTTGTTTTCAGGTACCTGTTTTGTCCAAATTCTGCCTTATTTTCCTGTGACAAAGTCTAGGTCTACTCTATTTGCTTATCATACTACTTTAAATGTTCTTTTTGTTTGAATTAATGCATAAACATAGTTTGAGTATTTTAATTTTATGATTTTTAAGATAAAGAGCAGTCTCTAGCCACTTTCCTTATCCTGAATTTCTGCTTTCCTAAAAGTAACTATTTGCAATTGTTTTAAGAGATTGTTTTGAAATTTAGTTAGAATCTCTAAAAAACATGCTTGCATGGATACTTTTTTCCTTTGTAAGTTTTAGGCATCATTTATAGGTTTCCCAATGTAGAAATAAGAGTTTGGTCTTCTTCATCTCCTCAGTCCAGATATATTTATCCTTTTAAAGTGCTATAACTATAGATGGAACAGCATTTAATATTTACATTATAACTATGTAATTTATATTGACAATTATCCATACAAATGAGTCATGAACTATTTTCTGTTATCTTCTTTTCCTGAAGAGTATTTTGCATTCCCTAGGATTAATAATGTTTTTTATTTCCCTTAGTATATAATATCCTTGAAATTCAAATATCAATTCTTTCCAATCATATAAATTTTTCTCAATAAGTTCAAAACAGATTGTACCAAATTCATCTTCCCAAAGAAACTTTCTTAACTTTTCTTCTGTACCAATTTGTTCTGGGCCAGATCTCCCTTTCTTCAGCATCAACCTGGTAATTCCCTTCACCTTTCTCTGTTGTTGCTTTTAGAAGTGAAAGGCAAGGGAGAAAGGGAAAAATATACCCAACTGAATGCAGAGTTCCAGAGAATAGCAAGGAGAGATAAGAACACCTTCGTAAGTGAACAATGAAAAGAAATAGAGGAAAACAATGGAATGGTAAAAGCTAGAGATATCTTTAGGAAAATTGGAGATACTAAAATCAAGGGAATATTTCATGCAAAGATGGGCACAATAATGGAAAAAAAGTTTGTAAGGAGTGAACAGAAGGTGAAGAGATTAAGAAGAGGTGGCAAGATTACACAGAACTATACAAAAAAGGTCTTAATGACACAGATAACCATGACAGTGTGGTCACTCACAGGAGAGATAAGAACACCTTCGTAAGTGAACAATGAAAAGAAATAGAGGAAAACAATGGAATGGTAAAAGCTAGAGATATCTTTAGGAAAATTGGAGATACTAAAATCAAGGGAATATTTCATGCAAAGATGGGCACAATAATGGAAAAAAAGTTTGTAAGGAGTGAACAGAAGGTGAAGAGATTAAGAAGAGGTGGCAAGATTACACAGAACTATACAAAAAAGGTCTTAATGACACAGATAACCATGACAGTGTGGTCACTCACCTAGAACCAGACATCCTGGACTGTGAGTCAAGTGGGTCTTAGAAAGTATTACTACAAAGCTAATGGAGGTGATGGGATTCCTGCTGAACTATTTAAATTGTGAAAGATGATGCTGTAAATGTGGTGAACTCAATACGTCAGCAAATTTGGAAAACTCAGCAATGGTCAAAGGATTGGAAAACTTCAGTTTTCATTCCAGTCCCAAAGAAGGGCAATGACAATGAATATTCAAGCTATCAGACAATTGCATTTATTTCACATGCTCCCAAAGTAATGCTCAAAATCCTTCAAGCTAGAATTCAACAGTACATAAACCAAGAATTTCCAGATGTACAAGCTGGATTTAGAAAAGGTAGAGGAACCAGAAATCAAATTGCCAACATTAGTTGGATCATAGAGAAAGCAAGGAAATTCCAGAAAATTACCTACTTCCGTTTCATTGACTGTGTTTATCACAACAAACTGGAAAATTCTTAAAGAGATGAAAGTACCTGCCTCCTGAGAAACTTATATGCAGATCAAGAAGCAACAGTTAGAATCAGACATGGAACAACCAACTTGTTCAAAACTGGGAGAGAAATACATGAAGGCTATATATTGTCATCCTGATTATTTAACTTGAGGAAGTGTCTTTATGTTTCTAGCTTGTACAGGTGGGTATGTTTTTTTTTTATTAAAATGTGTCAAAATTTGTTCTTCATTAATTGTGATGATAAATGTTTTCTTAATTTTATTATGTGATATATCATGTTTGCTGATTTCTTTTTG
This sequence comes from Madoqua kirkii, assembly GCA_006408675.1. Taxonomy (NCBI): domain Eukaryota; kingdom Metazoa; phylum Chordata; class Mammalia; order Artiodactyla; family Bovidae; genus Madoqua; species Madoqua kirkii. The sequence goes on along the minus strand of SJYC01146170.1, from coordinate 1,277 downwards.
TATGTATGTTGAGCCATCTTTGCATTCCTAAGGGAAAAAAAAAATCCCTCTCCATCATGGTATACAGTCAATTTGTTGTGCTGTGGATTCAGTTTGCTAGTACTTTGTTGAGAATTTTTGCATTTTCCTACCCGATTAAGTTGAACAGGATGGCTATAGTGATCTAGAGTTGAGTATTTTCTTTCCCTTGAGTCAGTTAGGCTGTGACAATACCCCAGCAGGTTAGGCTCTGGTTAACTAGCTTCTCTTGAGGACAGGCTTTGTTAAGCGGGGCACAGTGATGTGGATTATTTCCTCCCTCACTCCACCACCATACAACCAAAAGCATTTTTCTCTGATAGTTACTATGGAAATCTGGTCACACTCCTGAAGATGAATCTCAAACATTGCTGTTGTTCACTCAGTACATCGCATTCAGTTCTTTGCATCCCCATGGACTGCAGCATCCCAAGCTTCCTCATCCTTCACTATTTCCCAGAGTTTGCTCAAATTCACGTCCACTGAGTCAATGATGCCATCCAACTATCTCGTTCTCTGTCACCCACTTCTCTTGCCCTCAGTCTTTCCCAGTATCAGGGTCTTTTCCAATGAGTCAGCTTTTTGCACCAGGTGGTCAAAGTATTGGAACTTCAGCTTCAACATCAGTCCTTCCAATGAATATTCATGGTTGATTTCCTGTAGGATTGATTAGTTTGATCTCCTTGCTGTCTAAGGGAGTCAGAAGCATCTTCTCCAGCACCGCAGCTGAAAAGTATCAATTCTTTGGTACTCAGCCTTCTTAATGGTTCAACTCTAACATGACTACTGGAAAAACTATAGCTTTGACTTTATGGGCCTTTGTGGGCAAAATGATGTCTCTACTTTTTAATATACAATCTAGGTTTGTCATAGCTTTCCTTCCAAGATGCAAATATCTTTCAATTTCATGTGTGTATTCACCATCTGCAGTGACTTGGGAGCCCAAGAAAATAAAATCTGCCACTGTTTCCATTTTTTCCCTGTCTATTTGCCATGAAGTGATGGGACTGAATGCTATAATCTTAGTTTTTTGAATGTTGAGTTTTAAGCCAGCTTTTTCATTCTCCTCTTTTACCTTCATCAAGAAGCTCTTCAGCACCTCTTCAGTTTGTACCATTAGAATGATATCATCTGCATATCTGTAGTTATGGGAGCCCTGAAACTGATTTCCTGGAGTTTTAACTCAGTTATCCATACTGAGCCTCCAGAAATTTATCAATTGCAGTTCAAGTTTCCTACCAGCACTAGTTCTTGTGCTT